>VZSV01000060.1:573868-601479 GCA_013398735.1 Nothocercus julius | reverse complement strand
TCTAGACAAGTTTTTAGCCTGAAGTTCTTCCCATATTTTTTTTTAAGGGTATTTCTGAGAAATTGCCCCCCATGCCAACCCACTCATCCACTCTAGGCCTGGGCTCTGCACTTTTTCTTCTCCTAAGTTAACAGTGGGAAGACTTGTCTGGCTGATGGAAAAGTCACTGCAGTAATCCTAAATCCTTCTGTAGGGCTTTGAGAAACCTTACGTACAGAGCTGGGTGGATAAAGCATTTTCAATTTGGTGGCTGAACCAGAAAAGAGTCAGGATAAAAGTGGACTACCCACAACTGAAAACAGATTTTGTTCAGATTTCATAGATAATTTAAAAATCCCTGGAAACGCGGTTTTGCATCAACGGCAAACATTGTGCTTAACCACAATGAAATGTTATATTTAATTTTCAGGTTATTTAATTTATTTAAAAACGTTTCTTTTTCTTGATCTGTTTTGAATGGCAAAATGCTATTTTAAACTGAAAAATAAAAAATGTTTAGTTTAGTCAAAGCACAATTTTTGAGCATAAAATCTTCATTAGAAGAACACCCAAATGAATTGTTTTAATACTTTTTTTTGCTTGCTTTCCAAATTTGAGTGACACTCACATATAGTTTTGGATGACACGCTACTCAGATTTTCGGTGACTTTACTATCTATGGAGAAATGAAATAATTGCTTCACTCTCCTCACATGCTGTGACATCCCTTAATTCCATAATTGCCTTAATGAGAGCAGATTTGGGTAGGGTTTATACTTTTTTTTTTTTTTTTTAAATTCCATTTTTGCACAATTCTACTAGAATTATTTCAAAATTGGGAGTGGTGGAGTAGGGAGCGAGCAGGTTCAAAACGTTATATCGGAGTGTGTTTGGATGCTGACGTAAGGAAGAGTCGATCCTTGTGCTCCGGAAGTCATGACCACCTGCAGTGGCATTGCTGACAGCGCAAGAAAGGAGAAATTTCACTTCTCCTAATGTGTGTAGGGAAAGCTTTTGAGAAAGGAAAAAAGGAAAAAAATCCCAAATCTTTTGATTAATCAGCCGTTCACAAAAACACAGCTACATTAGAATGACTGGCAGGTTTTTGCAAATGCAGCATCCTGAGAGAGTCTTTAAGTTCATAGAAAGATCCTTCTAGGTCAGCACTCTGCGTAGGGGTGATTTGTGGTTTGCTGCTTTGGTTTGGATGTGTACACAGCGCGGGCAAAGGAAAATAAACCCGTTTGACCTTAACTCAGCCCATGGAGAAGCCCGAGCAATCAGAGACCTCCAGCTGTGGCGTTAGGTTTATAGATTTATTTGTCCTCAAAGGTGTATCTAAAGCGAATGTAATTGAGGAAAGGACACAACAGCCCAGACAGTCCGTCAGCAGATCCAGCACGTGACAAACCCAGGGGCAACTCCAGAGCTACCCCTGCGGCCGCCTGCTCTGTTTGCCAAGGAGCCAGATGCTGCTGCTTGGAAGAATCTCTTCCCCAGCTTGCTCCCGAGGTCCTGTGATTGCCGTCCAAAGGGCTGCGGCGCAGCACGACTGGGATCCCAGCATCCCACTGCAATTCCCCTCCACCCCCCGATAACGCTATTTTAAATGAAAGATGTGAAAAGAATAAGAAATCAAATACATTTTCTCATACTTCCCCTCAGTATAATTTAAAGATGTCTTAAAGCTGCAGTAAAACACATCCCACTGGCATGAAAAAAGTGTGTCCAAGCAGTGGGAAAACCCGGCTCCCCAAGCCCCAGGTCTCCAGATTTAGTCCTCTGGTGATTGAATATTGACATGAAGCAAATCTTTTCCTTCTGATGACAGTAGCAAGGACATGACCAGCTATATTGGTTAGCTGAATAGCCAACCTAATAAACTCATATTCAAAATGTAACGGCTTCAATGGATGAGCTAGATCGTCTGCTGATTGCACGCCACTCACCTCAGTAACACATTACTGATTTTCCTGGATAATATGTTTGCATTTTGTTTTGCCAGAAAACATGTTGAGAAAAATTTGACCCTGTTTGTCCATAACTAGAAATTTAAAACAAAGTCACTTTTTGGGTACCATAGGGATTCTGGATGAGGTTTGGTAACACAAAGTTGAGTTCAAGAATAAACATAACTCTCACACAAATCAAAACTCTAACTTTATTCCAATACACTTGAGGTGTGACAGGTCCAGTCTGCAGCGGATGTGCATCAGTGAAACTCCTTTGACTACCCATTGAGCACTAAAAGATGCCCTTTTTCAGTATCCTCTTGCTCTCTGAGGCGATGAGATCGGGCTCTGGGTGGACAGAGCTGTTAGTCCGTGGCCTCCTGTACTGTTTCCTGCAGGCTCCGGTGGACTCAACTACTTCTGTGACTCATACGTTTTCCTTTCCCTCAGCCTTGGTTTTGCTTTTAAATTGAGCTGTACTTGTTGGGGGCACGGGATTCGTAGATGAACACGGAGAAGAAAGGCAAGAAGGAGAAAAACCCAAAGTGTTTGCTTGTGAGGGAGACAAACTTAATTCCATTTAAAACCATTTGTAGAACAGAATGGAGAAGTAAGCACAACTTAAGGCAAAATTACAACATTCGTTAGATTTTGCTGTGGTTGCTGTGGTTTCTGAGCAATCAAGTGGTGCCTTGTTGCCTGGATTGAAATAAGTAGTAAGATCCTCCTTCCTTATTTCCACAGGATTTTATCCTTGCCTTTTTTAAGCAATCAGGGGGCCCTTTGAAGTGCTGAACTTGTGGACATGACCATTGGTGAGCTCTACCTACAAGTCTTTAAGCAAGAGAAAGCAACAAAACTTCCAGTGTTGGGGTAGAACAAGTGTAGAACCAGCTCAAAGGGAAGGCAGCTCGTTGCTCACTGCTCATTTTTCAACCTTCTGCTAGTTTGTTTGAGTCTTCTGGGTCTGTTCCTTGGGATGAGATTTTCCAGGTTGGCCCAGGCCAAGGGAGTAGCTGCTGGGGGTCTCCTGGGATATCAGCTCCTAAGGAGTGTGGTGCCTATCTTTTGGGATGTTATACAGCCTCTCCCAACCCTTTCCTGCAGGCAGTTTATAGATCTAGGTCATAGAGAAACTGCTTAACCAAAAACTTTAGGATTCTTTGAGTTTGCAAGTGTTATGTCAGTGAAAATGACCTTCATATACTCATCAAACTCTCTATATTGCTTTAATTTGCAGTACATACTTTAGTAGTTACCCTACTAACACAATGAAACTTTCAATATTGCCTAAAAGTAGGCAATAACACCAGTAAGTTAAAGATTAAAATTTTGGTATGGGAACCACTGTATAGTTAAGGACATCAGTCCTGTTTCCATTCATTATTTACATTTGTGGATTAGCAACTGCTTCTGCAATTGCCACATCCATCTCTAAGGCAGAAGCTATAGGGAAATAATGATGCCATTTAGCCAGAGTGTAAGGCTTATGTTCAGAAACTGGTAACACAGTGTGTATTTTAAGAGTAGTTTGTACCTCCTAGGCACATTTTCTATTTCTATGATGCAACATTACTGCAGCAGCTTTTTTATTTTCACTCTTTTAGTAATACTTCAGTAGGTCACACTCTCAAATAGTCAGTGCAAAAAAATGAAGAACGAGAGTTACGACCTAAAGAAGAAAAAAGGAGAGGCACAGGCGCCAATGTTACACAAGACAGAGCAGGAAAAAAATTGTCCTTTTAATAAGGTTTTTGACTTACAACTGTTCTGTTATAACCTCTGCATAACGTACTGCATTTTCCTTATATTACTGTGGCTTTATGGTCTGCCGACTCACACACATGCATCTTCTCTTCTTCAATACTTAAAAAAAAAAGTGATTGCTATAAGACAATCTCTCTCTGTATATAAAATTAATGCAATTTCTATTTGCCTTTCTACTTTTTATATATAATATAAAAACAATGCTATTATTAATTTGATATGGAGAGCCTCTTAAAATGGTCCAGACATCATCTGCTATATTAGTGCTTGCTTGATAAAGCTTCTATATTCCACAGTTAGTTTGCTTCTGAGGATGCAAAGACTTTACAATATGCACTGAGATTTTGATAAAATCTCATCAAAGCCTGCTAAAAGATCTCCTTTATCTGTTTTGATTGGCTTGATTACATTGATTAATGAAACACTGGAGGATTTTGTGTGATGGGATTAAATAATGCAATTAGTTTTAATAATTTTTCTTAAAAAAATAGAATTAAGTAGGAACAAAAGGGGAAAAAAAGAATAATGTTCTCTGTACAGTATTCATGATAAGTCATAATTCTTTAGTTTGCCCCTTGGAACAGTGACATTTTGCAGCCTTGCAGATGAAGGTAGGCTTGGGAGGAAATATAAGTGAGGAAGTTAATACTGGGGTGAGTCTTAGCCCTACAATATTTTGCAGGCTGTCACTCATTCCAGTGCTAGGAAGGAGTTTTGCTGGCACCCTAAAGGCAAGTCATTATTTTG
Source organism: Nothocercus julius (assembly GCA_013398735.1). Taxonomy (NCBI): domain Eukaryota; kingdom Metazoa; phylum Chordata; class Aves; order Tinamiformes; family Tinamidae; genus Nothocercus; species Nothocercus julius. Next base: position 597,034 of record VZSV01000060.1, on the reverse strand, counting down.
TTGTATCCTGCACTGACCGGCTTCCCGTTCGCCTCTGGGTATTTTCAGGAGAAGGGGATTTCTGGATGTGGAAGAAAACATGTTGTGACTTAAATAGATTCTGGAGTTTTGTCAGAGCGTGGGGTTGGACATGGCTGCTCTTTTACACCCTTATTTTCAGTAAAGGCACGTCCTGCAGGTTATATTCACCAACAAGAATATGTGTCCAAGATTTTATTGTTTTCCATTTTTGGCCCTACCTTGAAATCAAGTAATCCTGACACGAGGCTACTGAAGCCATTCATGTCATATGGTGCCGGTCTAAGTGACTGTGTGAAAACGCTCTCTTCATACTCTGTCATTAGAGCTCTTAGGGCCAAATTAGTCAGCTTAAGTGATAGCAATGCAGCTAAAAATCTGTTATACTCCCATTAAACTTGCAAAACCGATGAAGTGTTGGAAATTCATCTCCTTCCAGTACATTATCGACAGACTGGGTTTCCTTTCCTGTCACCTGAGCAAACACCAGTGAACCTCCTGCTAGGTCTGGAAGCTGGATGGTGCTGAATTCCCAAATCTGGGTTCTCAGAGTGTATCTCTGAGGAAAAATACACTTATGACCAGTATGAATACAGTCTGCAGCTCCCCTGCATTTGCAGTGTTGGAAGTCCAGATCTGAATTGCTTAGTGCTGATGTGTGCAGTGCTAAGCTGAACCCTAGCCACCAGCACAGGGAGTCCAAATAGCGAGTCCACCAATTTTGTTCCTCAGTTACCTCAACTATGCAATAACCAGAATGATGTTCGTGTGCTGTTTTGGGGGCACAATCTAATTGCCTTTTGTAATTTAACCCGGAGATCTTGCTGAAAAGTGGCAATATAATCACAGAGTGTCGTTGCTGGAGATTGAGGTTTCACTGGCATTTCCTATACCTAGAATGTCAATTCTAATTGGCATTTATTTTTCTTCTCATCTAGGTATATCTCTATATCTTGTTTACTGTCACTCTGCACTAAGCTGTTACTTCAAAGCATTTGCCTTGAATAATTGCGATCAGTAAACTGCATAACAGCTTTGTTAAATACACTGTCTCTCTCCTTACAGTATTCCTGGAAAGAAGAGACAAGGAGAAGCTGTGCATTTTGAATCCAGATCTAATTTCTGATATAACAGGCTGCTGAAGAATGTACAGATAAAGTCTAAAGAGGTTTGGAACTACTTTTTGTTTATTTATTTGTTTGCCATCAACCTTAATTAGAAAGCAAGACCTGTGTCAATCAGTGCTTTTGGCAGGACTTACTGCCCCTTGAGTAAACTTGCCTTTGCAACATTGAGCACTAGGTAGTATGCAGACCATGTGTATCTGTGACAGATGCTTAGAAAAGATTCCGATCTTTGCCATAATGCCTGGAAAGAAACCAAGGCTCCTGGTTCAGTCACTTACTCTGCTTGTCCCTGTCTTCATTCATCCTTGTATCTCATCACGTGGCGATCTGTGGAGGAGCTGCATTGCCCGTGAGCTCCATGGTGGGACCTGTGCTCAGATGGCACAAGAGTGAACATGCTGCGTGCACCTAAGCATCCTTTACATCCTTTTGGCAGCTTTTCCATGTGATCTGAGTTCACAGGGGGATTTTGGATGCTTTAGCATGGAAGGTATGAGACACTTTAGATTTTTCTTCTGGCTTTGCTTCTGACCCATCGTATGGTCCGGGGGAGGTTTCCCTCCTGCCCTTTGTGTGCTTTGCTTTTGTAGACTTTAAACTCTCCACAGCGAGGACGATCTCTTAAATTGTGTTTGTATCATACCTAGTTCAGTGGTGTCCTGATCCAACTGGAAATTTAATAAAGCATCAATATTTTATCTCTGTCAGCATACTATTCACCAAGTCAATTTATTCTTTTAACGCTAATAGCCCACGCACTTTATGAGTCAAAATCCAGACTGCTCAGGCTGAGACAAACTATTTGTCTTACTAAAACAGATATCTAGGTGATATTTTTTGAAGAAAATGTTGGACTTTGGTTGTGTGGGCTGCCAGCAAGGAACCAAGAGCAAGCTGAGCAGAGTGGCAGGAAAAGAGCATCTGGATGTAGTCTGGTGAGGAAAAACCTCAGAGTTTCCCTTCACTTACTGCTTGGTGTCTAGAGAAGAGAGAAATGGGGCTCAGGTAGAGATGGATGCTCTGAAGAGGTTCCCACCCCACGTCGGCCATACTCACTGCCTGCACAGCAGCTGCTTTTGTAGTATTGACTTAGAGCCTGCATGCCAAAACACTCCTCTTGTCTTCACACTGCACAGATCCCCCCTTACAAAGTTTGCTAGCTAATGTAAAAGACCATCATTCTGGTTACCCAAGGCAAGCCTTGCATCTTTGTGTTCTCTGTTGCACCGACAACACCGATTATTCATGGAAAAAGGCAACCTCGGGCACAAGTCTGATACGGAAACTGCAATATTAAGCATAAGGGTGAAAGCGATGCACATATATATTTTTTTTTCCTTGTCAGAAGGAGTTATCGTATTATCTGAAATTTTTGCCACTGCTCTGCAAGATGCCACTTGCAGTCTGTTGGAATAGGCTGGGATCAGACTCTGTAAGAGTTATCCCTTTAGGGCTGTTAAGAAAATAAAATGCTCATCTGTATGGCTGTGCCAAGGAGCAAACATGCCAATTAACAAAATAAATCATATTCTTTCTAGTAAAATATTCAGTTGCTTATTTATTCTAACAAACATAAGAAATGGACGTTTAATCAAGGAAAACAAGACTTCACGCCTGACCACAAGGTATTCCTGGCGAGAACTCTGCTAAGTAGGCTTGAACAATTCTGGTAGTAGTAAAACTGAAGGTTTTTAGCCTCCAAAGAGGGTACACTGCTTTATTGTGACAGGATTTGGGTAGACAAAGAACTAGCCAAATTCACACTGAAAAATGATCATTTATAAAAATATTGCTAATTGTCTCATCTTGAAGCCTGGGATGTTTCAGGTTTCTGTTTAATTTGTTTGTTTGTTTGAAAAGCAGTGATAATAACGGATTGGGAAGCAGTCAAGATAGAGAGGGGGCTTACCCTTGCTGAGAGTTACTCTGGGCAATTCCTGCCTAGCAAAGCAAATTCCCTCTTCCCATACATCAGTGTTCACATTTTTCCTCTCGAAATGAATTCCTTTTATCCAGACAGATTAAAGCAGACTTTCGGATTGATATTTGGCACAAACAGATTTGAAGTCCCTGTGTCCCTCCCCAAGAACCCAACTCCCATGTCTTTCCCCCCGACCCCTGTGTGTTTTGAACCCATTGCTCAGACAGGCCGTACCCTCCACCAAAGTTTCCGTGAATAACATTGCAATCTTTGGAACAATTCCCGAGCCAGTTTGAAGATAATAGGAACACTGAGTACTAAATAACACACTGACAGAAGACATGACACCATGCTGGCAGAAGACATGTGTGCATGACTTTTATAGTAACCAGGGCATTGATTACTTGGTAGTAAGGGGACAGCAACTAAACTGTCAGAAAAAAAAAAGAGAGTTTTAGTGTGTCATGATATTGCCTTGAGAAGATCATGTGTATTAACAAGCACAACAGAGTTGGTGTCCTCTGCAGATGCCCTCCATGTTGGGAAGAGGGAGCAGGGTCACCTGGTGTTGGATATTGAGGAGACATGTGAATATTCTTGGTGTACTTATTAGATAAGAGTAGCAACCCAAAGATTGGCTGTGAAAGGTAACGCTGATATTATTTAAAGGCAATCAATAAGTTTCAGAGTTTTCACGTCATGGGAAGAAAAATGACCAGCTATATCCCTTAAAATTATTTAAAAACTAAATTTATTTTTCCTCTGATTTTTGGCCTTTAATCTGTGGTCTAAGTGCTTCCACATGATGAACTACAAAGCCACAGATGAGTCTGTGAGCTATCTTTCCATGCGTTAACCTAACTGAAATTTCAAGTTAAATTAATTGTCTGGAGGGGAAGGTGGAGAAACACAGATCAATAAAATTTTTCGCAACCTGTACCTTAGCTCTGAGCCCCTCAAGAGGAGCACAAAGCTTTCAGCGAGCCCTTCACAGTCAAAAGTTGATTGTTTCAGGTCCTAATGTCCTAGATACAGAGGTTACTGCTGAACACAGAGGGATTTCTGTTAGAGTTTGAGGTCCCATTCGTGAATTATGGCCTGGTCAGTGATGACTTAATATTGTACCTTCCTAGTAGAACTTAAATTAAAAAAAAAAAAAAAAAAAAGGAACAAATCTCCTGAGTATTCTGTCCTTCTTATCCTGGGAATCTGCTAGCTCTGTTGCCAGGCTGGAGACTGGACTTTGCCCATCTCCTGGCCGCAGCGCGAGCCCTTGGCTGAGAGATCCAGCCTCAACCAAGTAAAGGGACATGTTTTCAAACACCCTCAACCCCAAAACTCTGTATTGCGCCCTCCTTTAAAAGTGGTGCTTTGTGGTGTCAAATTGATGGCACGGCCAGTTTGGCTGGCATGGAGTGGGGCAGCACAAAAGGATCCGGCGCCGCTGGGCGTCCCTCGGCTTAAGCTGCGGAGACGTGAGCTGAGTGGTGAGCCCACTTCACCACCTCGTGCAGTGGCTTTATCTTGCATTGCTGGTGCAGGATCAAGCACTTTTGCTTGAGCAGGAGATTACTTCTGTTTGAAGCCTTAACCGTACACTGTAGCGCTTAGATATAAAAAGGGTGCAGAAGGCAAAGCATGCAGGGGTTAAATCATATATATGCACGCAAGAGAGTGAACCTAGCACAAGCCTCATGTTTGCTGTAGGTATCTTTCTTTTTTTTCACTTCATGAGTGCACTTTATTTATTACTGTTTCTAAGTGATATCAGTATCTTTTGTGCTTTCCTTCTAAGCAAAGGACAGGATTTTGCCATCTTTTCGTTGGCAAAACCCCCAGCCAGGAACAAAGGATCAGATGACAGTAAAGAAATGTCTCTATTCACAAGCCCTCTTTACAGGTGACTGCTTATGCATCAGTGATGCAAATGATTGTTTTGTTTCAAATGAGGTAAATCTAAGATTAAACTCCCATCGAAGAGTAAATGTTCTATTTACCTTTCATGTGTAGTAGCTTGAAAGAGGCTACACAACAATAAATTGCATTACAGAAGCTCCCACTGACACAACCATATGTTAGCAGTCTCTGTTTTGAAGGGTTACAGCTCGGCTGTGAAAAATTGCTGTCGGCTGAAATTTGGCAGTGGCTGCTCCATAGCTAGATTTAAAAACTTCCCTACAAAATGCATAACAACTCCTCGCCAGTCATATCTATAAGAGCAAAGGGGGGAAAAGCAGATGCTTGTTGAATTTAAGTTTGGCTCTGCTGGGACTGGCAGCCAGCAAGCGAACACGGTGGGACGAAGCCGTGCGTGGCACCAGGGCGCAAGGCGAACCCCTCTTGCCGTTAGGAAGATGTCGAGAGTTAAAGTGTGAGCCACAAAGCGTCACCGCTGTAGGGGAATAGCTGCCTGCTGGCATGGAGGGGCTCAGCAGGTTGCACCTCCCGAGGCTGTGGGAAGACCATGACCTGCGCTATTCAGGAACATGATCGGCTGGCGATGAGAGCCCCCGGAGAAGGAGGCGGGGAAGAGCGAAAGGCTGGAAGTTGAGGAGCCGACAAGGGGTTTGTGAGCCCCGAGTCAGGCTGCCTTTAAATTCCTGCTTCTGGTGGCCAGCAGAATGGGAAATCTTCCAGGCAGAGGGGTGATCGGTTCTGCTACGTAGCTGTGCTGGATGATGACAAGGGTGGGAGGAATGGGTGCAGGAGCTTCTAATGACTCAAACAGTATAAACCTCTTAAAAGGAGAGAGGAAAGAGGAGTGTGAATCTTTAATGCATTTATGATCATTATGGGCCTCAGAGTCTCTTTAGAGAACTAGCATGTTTCTAATTTGAGATGAAGAGAGCTGAGCCCTCTTCCATGGAGATATTTAGGCTCCTCTGAAAGCAATGGACAGTCACATCTATGCGCTGTGGGTCTGAACTTCTCTTTAACCTAGCTGGCTGCTCTTATGAAATCATGGAAGACAGGGCTGGAAGGCTGCTCAAGACATATCTGACCCGTCCTGCTGCCGGATCCGTTTTTATTCCTGCTCAGCAATGTGGCCGACATAGGTGAGGGACTGGCACAAAGGCTCTTTTCACTGACAGCCTCCTGAGGAGATCGGTCAGTGCCATCCAAATGAAATATGTGGGCACCAAGACAGGCGAGGAATAATTTCTAAGTTGCATATGAGGTCATTAATACAACACTGCCCAATTTTGACAGCATTGAAAAAGAAGGGTTATGAATTTGTGTCCAATTTGATTTTTAGTGGCCACGAGAGTGCTGGTGCCTTTTTCCTCTCTCCCATGACCATATCTTGGCTGTAGAGCACAAACGATCTTTAATTCCACCATGAGGGAGGTTAATCTGGAAAAGACTGAGCTTCGACTGAACACCAGTTTTAGTGTATGAATATTTCCTTCCCAGTGATTTTATGGGGATTATGTGGGGTGGATTTGCTCACGCAGATCTAAGCATGGCCTGGATGTAAGTGTGCCCTGTGAGTGTGGGCTGGGGCACTCCAAAAGAAAGGACTGCCATGCAACCAACTTTTCATTTCAGATGGGCTGTACTCTTAGCTTGAGTGTCTTTCTTGGACAACTAAAGTGGATTGGTGGTGTTAGAGCATAAGCAAATTGTCTCAAGTCACCCAGGAAGGCTGTGCAAGGTCATGAAATCAATCCAAATTTCTTTAGTCCCTTTTGTGGTCACCTTTACTACCAAAAGAACCTTTCTCTGCTGAGCAGTCTCCCTAGTTACTTTACAGGGAGAATCTAAAGTGTTGTATGAAAAGTGAAGAAATTAAATAGCAAGTGTTCCACTTGACCAAAAGGTCAAACTATCTGTGATTAAAATGCTTTGTTATTTTAAGATCAGGGAATGTCTCATAACCATTATATATAAATGGCAAAGTTTCTGTGTGTTCTGACTGTTGAAGAGCATTACCTCCTCTGTCCTTGGGGTGCAGGATGAAGCTAGCTTCTTTAAGTAGTTCCTACATCCTACAAACACTACCAAATTGCCTGTAGGCCAAGAAATACTTGCAGCTGGAGAGGGAAAATGGGCGTAAATGCTCTTCTTTCCAGCTATGCATATGCAATGGTATCTAAGGATCCATGGGGCAGCTGGGATGTTACACTGCAGTTCTTCAGCTGCACTTGTGTTGTTTTTTCTTCTTGTTCCCTTTAAATAAAAAGGCAAACACAAAATAGATATCAAATATATTGACTTCATAACCCACTGTTTTGTTCCTGAAATGCCCAAAGTGTGGCGAGTTTGACTGTTGAATGTGGCAATAGAGCGAACCAAAGAAGATTCATTTGGCCTTGGCTCTGACTGGACTTTGAGGATGATTTAAATGAGTTCGGCTTCTTTCTGTCCTTACAGTTCAGGGAAATAATGGGATGAGAAGTTAGTGCATTAATTTAATGTTTAATTTATTTAACATTTTCGACTCTTACAAGTGGATCCTGCTGCTTTTGACTTTCAGTAATGTTAGATCTAAATGGCACTAAATGATGATCTGGGAATGCGAGTAGGACAAGAAGGTCATTTACAGTTAGAACAAATGCTCTGAAGTTCAGATAATTCATAATCCTGGTCCCACAGTCCTGCTTGTTATAGAAATACATTGTAATAGTAATACTAACCTGAAATAAACTGTTTGAATTAGCTGCATTTCTTAAGTATGTCAGAGCTGGAAATTCAGGGAGGATAAGGTCTGAGGTCCAAAGAAAACAGCCTTTCTCTGTTGGTGTCCCATAACATGCCCTGGGATGTCTCCTTTTAATGATAAAATGCTTCTTTTTCAATTCTACATGCATTTCTTCTCCAATGGATTCTTGAAATTGAACTTAATCTTCTGCTGTGAAGAAGATATCAGAAGGGTCAAAGGAAAGAAGAGAAAAATTATATTTTCACATGCATTTTGGGGTATGAATAAACACGTGCAAAGCTTTATAACATGGACAGAACAGAGCTGTGGGGAGAGGCTGAACTCTCTTTCTCTGAATTCCCACCCTGTGTCTCATTTTTCCTTCTGCGCAGTGGGAAGAAATGCAAAGGGAACAGTTTGCCCTTTGAGAGTCCAGGGAGTGCCTTGACTCACTCCTGACATTGCAGGTTCATTGAGCAATGGATTATGGAGCCGTTGAGCGATAGGGCTGGAAGACCTCTCGGCGATCTTCAGTGCTGGAAATTCCCCCGTCTCACCTGATTATTCCAGTGTGTCACCATCTCCTTGTTAAACAGAGGAGCACAACATCAGCTTTTGCCATGGGTCTTCAGTCCCACGCAGACTAGTACTGCACTCCCAGAACGGGAGGATGTTCACCCTGCTTTTCTCCTTGCGTGCAGATTATTTGTGTTTTGGCACTTGTGCTGCATAGAGACCCCTGGCCAGACTCCTGGTATTCACACCATGCATAAATACGTTGCATAAAGAGTATGTTGATGATGCTCAGGAGATGCAGAGCAGCTCCCTCGTTTATCTTCTTTTTCTCCCACGTTGGGAGGCAGGGCAGGGAACTTGGAAATATGAAATATGTGTGACTTGCTGCATCGGCTGGTGGGGCAGTAACTGAGCTGGTTCACATGAAAAGCTGTAGCCGTGCACTGGCCTTTGTGTTCCCCATGTGCACATCTCCATCGGGTCCAAAGGCTCCAGAATCTGGGTTGAAGGAGCAGGTATCTGTGCTTATCTAGTGAGATAGATAGGCACCTGACCCTCTACGTAGTTCTGCAATGTGAACTGTATAGAGCTCCCCAGAGAGATGGCTCCAGAAAAGAGGAATTAAGTTTCCTACCTCCTCCTATTCTAACACATATGACCTTATTTCCATGCACACATCATGGTACATGCAAGCCATACCATGAATGCCTATCACTGCACACATCGGGTACTATTTATACATTATGTATATGTGTTGTTTAACATACTTTTAGCATTTTTTAAGACTGATCGAAAAATCTTTTACTAACACAATCTTATTTTCACATGTGGCTATGTATAATGAATTTTTCAAAGATTTCCACACCTACTCTAAGTGAAATTATATCTTGCGGAAACTATAGCTCGATTGTTAATTCTGAACCATGTTGAAGCTCCAGCCCTCTCTGCCTTAATCTAAATTGCTCTTTTCAGAATATTTCATATTAGAATTTGGAAACAGATACAATTCTTTCATTTTTATTTATTTTATTTTATTTTGCACACAGGGTTGAATGCACATATATTATTATTGCTCTCTTTTTGCCATTTACAAAGGCAGCGTACACTCTGACAATATCGTGTGCACCAAATCAATGAAATATCCTGTGTTTTCTATTCATTAAACCCCTAAAGCACTATGCGCAAATTCCCTCACTTTAATTACACACCTCAGGGATGTGCAGGCCAAAAAGGAGGCAGTCAGACAAAAAAAGCCTGGTCTCTGCCAAAAGGAAAAAAAAATGGTAAACATTTATTTTCAGCAGGGAAATCTGCTATTAATTCATATAGTGACTTTCCCCAGCTGAAATAATGAGGAAAGCCAAGTGAACCAAATGTTCACAGTGAGCAAACATGAACAGTAGGAAATCAGCCCATCTTGTATTTACATGTTTATTCCATCAGCCTTTGAAGAACATTTGCACGATCCTCTTCGCTTTTTTTTTTCCTCAAGTGTCAACGTTTGCTCACACTCCTCCGGGCGGAGGGGGTTGACTCGCTGGCAATGAAAGGCTGGGACTTTCCTGCAAGACGTCCCCCGTCTGCGTGGGGTTCAAAATGCCGAAATCCGTGCGATGAAGCCAAGCGTCTGCAGAGGCTGCCTGGTTGAGCTGCATGGATGCTTTCCAGGCGCTTGGGGTTGCATTGCCCCGGGCTCCAGGAGCTGCCGTGGCCGCAGGACTTATTTCCTTAGGTGTTGAAACGCTTGTGCTTCCCAGAGTCTTCTCCAGCCCTACTGTAGGGACAGTTCAACAGCGCCTGTTTGGCTCCTTGGTTGCACAGGGGGCAGAAGGGCTGGATGTTTTGCGTAAGATGGGTTGGTCGGGAGTAGGCAGGGTGGCTTTGCACTCAGGAATTCAGTACAGAAAAGGAGTTCGGAAGTTTTCAGGACCTGTAATTAGTCTTTTGAAAGAGAGCAAAGCCGCTTCCTGCAGACATCATCAATTTTCTTACCTGAGTATGGGAAGCAGAGTTACCTGATCAGGGGGATGGAGCTCTATGATCCAGGTGGATCTGAAAACACTGAACATCGTGCAGTAATCTGGGAGATGCATTCCCGGAGCTCAAGTGTCAAATAAATCTCTTGCAGTTCCAAAAATGGGCAGTTCAACTACGGTTGATGACAAACAACTCTGCTTATGGCTTAGTGCCTGGGAGGACCCTGATTTTCTACGTAATTCTATTGAAGAAGCACACAAACGAAATTACTATATTTAAGGAAGATCATCAGAAATGGGAAACATGCACCTGGATGGAGAGGGAGATTAGTAGGAGTGTGTTGGAGCTGAAACTTGTAGTGCAGTTTGAGATGACGGCAGACATTTTTCTGATATTACTGGGAGGTTTTCTCTGTTAACCCTAATAAGTATAAGCTAGCATCACTGCTCAAGTATTGCTCTTTCAGAATTAACATCAGCATCCACCAAAGCTCTCCCTAAATAAATTTTTAGCAGATATATCATTTTTGTTAGAGATGAATAAATGAATAAAATGTACGTGTGATCTCTCCCTTTCTCCTATTCTATAAGAAGAAGCAATGCCCTATTAATTTTGACAGACAACTTGGCATTAGCCACTTTAAAATCCAACATGGGATAAAGTTATGCATTACTAGTCTCTCTACATTTTTGTCAAGAGATGAGTATTTTGCCAGATTTTTTAATAATACGCCAAGAGCTTTGTCAGTCAGTTTGTTTAGCTCTGCGTGGCTATGCCAGTATTTTTCAGCTCTCCCGCTGTGTGTGCCACTGCCCTTCACTGCTTTCCTCGCTCCTCCCCTGCAATTAGACAAAGTCAACATAGCAGTCAGGCTGAGCAGCCCGCAGGTACCTGCAGCTATCAACCGTCCAGATTCCCAGTCCCGAGGAGCAAGCTTTGCTTATTCAACGCATCACTACCTCAATTAGGAGTTTTTATGATATCGCAGCTATTTAGCGCAAACACAACAGATGGAACGGGTAGCGCTAAACACGGTTTAAGTCCTCACCTAAGAAGAAGGAGCCGGAGGGAGGGTGTGTCGGGAAGGGGGGGGAAATTATCCAGAAGGAAGTAGGAGCAAATGCATGAGGCAGCTTGCAACCAGGAACCAGTTACCATGCCTACTGAAGCCTATTCTAAAGAATGTGTTGGCTGGCACACAGAACTCAATGAAAAGATGAAAAAAATGTGCAGGCAATACTAGTTTGGCAGGGATGGTGGGGAATCTGAGACAGAGCTGCTGGTATGGAAGGATCTCACTGCATGCAATTTGCAAACATGCCAATTCAATGGCATGTGATAGACACTAGATGGAATTTAAAGGTCTTAGGGTCTTAGAGAGCTGGAAGTGCACAAGAAAATGGTGGGTATTAAAAATAGCAACCCTTTTTGCCAAACCTTGTGTCTCCAATTTAAATTCGGCACTATTTAGAAAAATCTGTGCTCTAACAAGCCACCTCTTCCAGGCACATTAATAAAAAAAAAAAGTCTCTGAATGCACCTTAATTCTGCTGTATCTCTTTACATCTCAGTAAACACGCTGCACCATGACCACCAAATTTCCAAAGCAATTCCCATGGCTTCCTTTGTGCGTGTGTCTCTCTTGAAAGAGAACTTGCTGTTTAACAGGATACACATTGCAACTTGCAAGTTAACTTTTGGGGTGATTTCCTGATTTTTTCTTGATGGATGGTGGGAACAGGGAGGCTTGAGGGAAGGGAGGAGAAGAAAAATTTGAAGATTGAGTTTTAGAGGGAGATGGTGCATGTGATTGGGTCCACATGGTGCTTTACTATAAAGCCACCTCTACTCCAAATGAAAATCTGCATGAATTCCTGTGCACTATCTGACCTGCAGATGTCCTTTAAATTTTTATAACTTTGCTCTTCCATCCTTTCTTTTAGGGGATGTTAAATATTATTGTTTTATGATAAGATTTGAAAAAGTGGGGCACTTGGTTGAATCCTTGGGGAAGATTTCTGTGGAGAGGGAGCAGCAGGCTTAATGGTCAGTGTCTACTTTGTGGATCGTTTCAGTCCAGCTAAGATGCTAACGGGGTCTACAGCCAAGTCCCGGTTACAGAGTTTGGATTTAGCTGCAGCCTGTCAGGAGGTGTGCTTGTTGCAGTGGAGGTGGTCGATCTGTTTCTGAGTAAAGTCACACACTGTTTTGTCTTGCCCTAGATCCGATGTAGATGTCGATGGTGCTACAGTAGTAGAAATCAATGCACTGTAGTGTTGCGGTCCCATCCAGTAGGAGCATTTATGGTGCTGATTTAGGTCCCTTTGGTTTCCACGACATACCATGGATTGCTGAAGGCAGGAACCCTTGTCCTGAGCACAAGACTCCTGCAACAGGGTCTTGTTGTCAGCTGTAATGGAATACCTGTTGGGAGCAATATTTTGAGCTCTTTGAAAGCGTTATTGGGGCCAGAGTTGTCCATGGAATGTGAAGGCTGCCTCCCATGACATATTTTAGCTCTTTCATGCCTGAAAACAATATTGTGTTATATCTCCAAGACAGCATTTCTGCTGGGAGGCTGTAGTTCTCCTATCAGTACTACTTGCTGCACATGAGGAGGTGGATTCATGTGTTTCCTAGCAGGGAACCAGTGCCTCCTGACTGAGACCCCCCTGCCATCATCATCAGCGCCTCCGTCTGTGTTTCCTCAGCAGGAATTGTGTGGTTTGCTCTGGTCACCTTTTCTCAATGGGCTGCTGCAGAAACACCAGGCTGGAAATGGGTTTAAGAACTTGCAGGAGCTCAAGGAGAAGCTTTAGGAGAAGGCTTCTCTTCTTTAGAAGCAAATCAAATAAAAAGAGACATAGTCAATGAATAAGGTTTTCCCCTAAGGGCTACGAAGTTTGGGGATGTTCACTAGAAAACCAAAGCCAAATCAAAATGATGCAAGGAAACAATACTCAACATAAGGCACAGTTATTCAGTAGAACTCAGTGCCATCTGGCATTGCTAAGTTATAAACTGGCAGGTCCAAAATAAAAGGAGGTGAAATGGCAATTTATGGGTCCGGAGAAGATGCCCAGTTGTGAGAACGTTGGAAAGATCAGCTACATAGGTTTGTAGCATGGCAACTGTCCCCAGGGCATCCTTGCTGATAGCCTGTGATAGCCTGAGGACACACTTTGAGATGTTCCGACTAAAAGGGAAAATGAATACAGGTCTTTGTGCCTTATGAATGCCAAGTTGCCTACTTTATAAAAGCATCATGGTGCCATTTGTTTGAACTCCTTTCTACTTTTCTTTGGCTAGACAGAGTGTGTGTGGTTCTCTGAGTCCAGGTGGGAGATATGGCTTGTGTGTTGGAGCCCCTGGGAGCTCAGAGAAGGGGCTTGAGCATCTCCTCTCTAGCAGTGCTCCCTCCTGCCTGGCACTGACAACTGTCCATTCTCCATTCAGCAGTATGACTTTTTTGGACTCCATTTCCCTCTCCTTTTCCTATAGGCAGCTGAAGTGCCTAATCTGGGCTGTGGATGCCATCAGATGGCTGGATTTTTGTGGTGGGCACAGAAACCTGCCTTTTTGGAAGGCCAGAGTCTTTTTATGGTTCTAGACCTAATGGGATCACACTGTCCCATATCTCTCCTGGATAGGAAGAAGTAAGATTATCTGTGTGCCATTAACCACTGTAAACCCAGTACACTGAGAGATGTGGAGGAAGAGAATTTGTACATCTGTATTAGGCCTGTGCACTGCTGTTACTCACAGTGGAGAATGAGACTCTGTAGTCTCTGGGCAGATGAGGAGCTAGGGATGTTAAAGCCAGAGGGACAACTATGAGAGTCTAATCTGCTCTGCAGTTTAACACAGTCCAGAAGATGTCTAGGGATTAATGCATGTTTGGATTGGAAAATCTCACTTGGAAAAATATCCAGTCACGAGCTGGAAATCTCCAGCAATGGAGAATCCACCTCAACACTTGGCCATGTGTTTGAGTCATTATTTCTTCCCATTTTCCTCTTTATCTCAATGGACCATTCCCACACCAGAGCCCAAGCCTCGAGGTTCCTGCTAGCCTGGCACTTTTAAAGGCCTAGAGCTGTACCGGGGGGAAATTGCAGACTGGGACTTATGTGGAATTTATACTCACTAAATAAGGCTTAACAAGACTAACTTCAGTTTAAGTTTAATGTCAGTTTTCAGACCTATTATGGATCTATTATTCTTCTGCCAAAGCTCTCTGTTGTCTCTCCATTCCCAGCAGGTTGTCTATACAATTCACCTCCTCCTTAGCCTGGTCCCCATCCAGCTGAGCAGGATCAGCTCGTGGGCTCTGTTTCTATGAGCCATATTTCCCAATCCTGCAGACGTTCCGGTTGCTCTTCTGGGAGTCCTCTCTAAAGATGGTCAAGGCTGGGATGTAGCTTGGTTTTTGCTCTAAAGGAGAAGAAATGGTTCGGATAATCCCCATAGAAGTCCCTGGCTCACTTCAGCTGCTCACTGTACAGGTGCATTGGCCATACCGCAGACACCCTCTCAGTAGCTGAAAAGGTTGTGGTGAGCATCAGAGTAGATGCCCAGAAGGGCCGCAGGAGCACGATCTCCACATACTCTCTAGATGTTTTATGAACTGTAGCCCCTATCTTGATAATCAGCAGTAAGAGTGGAGCTCGTGTACCTGTAAGCGGCTGCTTTGGTCAAACCTTCATCTCAACCACCACCACCACCTCTACTTGTCTTACCGCTAGTGATGACTACTGCCTTTATTGATGATGGTTCAGAGAGACCTCAGGGCTGCTCTAAAATAAACAAAGTACCTGTCTGGCAGTAAAGGTATTGAGGATTCTCCTGTTATCTGCAGTATCAAGGACCTTCTAAGGATGGGTGATGCAAAAAAGATGTTTATGCCAGATTTATGCAGCATATCAAATGGCCTGTGGTATCATCTTAGTCATCTACTAAGTTGTGTTTCCTAGGCTTTGACTTCTGCTGCTGGAACCAGCAGGTACACAGCCAGCTTGAGTGGCTCCAGATGTGCGGGGTAGACATGTTGGCCATTTTGTGGTATGACTTAGACATCAGTCTTTCTGCTGGCGATAGCTAAGAGATGTGACAAGCCGTGACCCCTCGAGAGGAGGGATGGCTGGGTGGCCAAGAGGCTGGTCATGCATGTGCCCACCTTCCTGCAGAGGGGCCTGCGGGGTTGCTACGCCCTAGCTGGAAAGCTGAGAACTGGCACAGCCCCACACGGTGTTTGACCGTTCACCAGCGTGCTTTGTATTCTCCACCTTGTAAATTCTCTCTTCCCAGCCCCCTGCTAGGCTGAAAGTGGTTCATTCCATCACAAAGATGGGGAGTTCCCCCAAAAGACGCTGCAGTGCACACTATGGATTTTAGGCACCTAACTTAAGCACCTGTATTCTTGTTGGACAGAAATAGAGGCATCCAGAGCCCCTGGAGGAGGGAATACTTTTCCCTATTGCCAAGTAGCACCACAGGCTCCTGTCTTAGGGATATAAAGTAAATGCCATAAATCTTCCCTAGAAATAGCTGGTTTTTTTCTGAGGTCACACAGGCAAGTGCTAGCACTGCTTAGACCGAAATGCAGGCCTTTTATATAGCTGGCTAATAATTATGGATCAGTCCTTCCTTTGGATTAATTTTCTGCTAGTGCCAAGATTTTTCCTGAGGTTGTTATCAGGCATTATTTTTAGCAGAGCTTCTTCTGCTATGCTTTCATAACATGTCTAAGTCATGGGGTGGAACTGATGGTAATGTAATACAAATAACATGCAACACAACTCTTGCACTATCCTGACAGTCAGTCTGGATTTGCCAAGAACAAAGCATCTCGAAACAATGAAGTATATTTCTAGCCTTACAAATAACGTATGTCTTGACTTCTGGTAGACACGTGTGATGTTCTCATAAATGAGCCGGTGAAAATAGGCTTTGAAGGAAAGTACTGCAGATTGGACGGGATATGGACAAATAAACTCCCTAGAAACAAGTTAGCAATAACTATTATGGAAAAATAAGTTTGTGAGGAGTGGAGTCTGTGAGGGACCTGCTCCGTGGTTTCTTTCATGGCTAGGGAAGGAAGAGAAAATAGGTTTATGGGTGACAGCAAGCTGGGGAGAGATCCCTGCTAGCCTGGAGCAAAGGGTCAGGGTTGAAAAGGTGTTGGCAAGCTTAGTCTGGAGCAGAGAGTCCTGAAGGGAGAGACAACGGCAGTTGTCAAGCACATCCAAAGCTGTTACAAGGGGTTCTCCTGCCCAAGGGGTTAGGCCAAGAAGGAAAGGGTGTCAGATGTAGCCCAGCTGTTCAGTTTATATGCGAAGAATTGCATTGGAGTGATCATGAAGGTTTTTAACAGCACTGGACAAGCATCAGTTGGAAATAGTAGAAATGACCCTGTCCTGGGGTGGAGGAATGGACAAGATGGCCTCTTGAGGTTCTTTCTAGTTTTATTTTTCCTGTGATCTCATTGTATATTGCAGAATTGTCTTTTTTTTTTTTGGATGCATGAATAAAAAGCTATATTATAATCCTTCCATTCACCACTGTTAGTAAGGGAAAGTGAACATCTCTTTACGCTCAGCCTATTGCGCTTAAATGCTGCAAATTAATGCTACATGATGCCAGGAAGCACCCATGAGTGTTTGGGCGCAGTGGAAGGAGGGTGCTGCAAGCAATACCTTGTGCCTTGGCACATCGGTCTGAGTCCCCAGGGCTTTAGCTCCTTAGGAGTCCTCTTCTTGGCAAGTCCTAAAACTTCAGACCCAGCCAGGTGACGTCTGGCTCCATTTTAATCAACAAACTGTGGCATGAAAAGAAACACATTGCAGGTATGTTCAGTGAACAACTTTGATTAAAATGGCTATTTTGATACAAATCCAACTTCACAGTTAGCAAACACTAACACTAAAGGCAACGGTAGAGATCCCTGCCCGCTTTCTCTTCGGCCGGGATCCTGCATCCGGGGACGCTGATGCCGGGAGCCAGCCCCGAGATGAGCGGTGCGCAGGCGCTCCGGTGCCGAGCGCGCTGCTAATGCCTTCATCAGATTAGCAGCGACCTGCTCTGCGGCAGTGGGACTGAGCAGATACGCTCTGCCGTTCCCCTTTGCAGGAAAAACACAGGTCCCAGCCATCTGGTGTCCTCCCTGCCTATGGGCGATGCCCCTTCTGCTCTCCTTTTTTTTGCTCAGTTCCCTTTTCCACGTTTTTTTTCTCCGTTGCTGCTGGGCGTCCGTGTGTCCGTGCTCTGGAGATAAAGGCAGAGCTGGTCCAGTTCCGGTCCCCGTGCTGCGGTTGGAAGCACTCACCCTGGGGTGGACATCTCCAAGAAGACTGGTGTCAGGTTGAGGGACAGCTCGACAGCTTTCCATGGCATGTGAAGCTTCCTCTGTCACCCAACCTGCAGATGCATCACAGTGACCTGCCTTTCTCTTGCCCAGAGACCTCCTGCACCAGATGCAGTAATATCTGGTGCATAGGACCATTGAGTGGGAAGGTGACTGCCTTGCTGTGAGAGTAGCTATATGAAATACAACCCTCATGGCACGGGAGAGGGAACTCAGTCTGTGGGAGCCCCAGGGCACAGCTTGAAGAGACAGAGTCTTGGATGACCATCCTCCTCTTCCACCAGCTGTTCCTTCTACCCCACAGAGAGTAGCACCGGTGGTGGCACAACTCTCTGTGAGACAATGCTGTGAACTGCAGACAGGAGTTGATCTGGGAAAAAAGCTTCCATGACTATTTGGAGACTTAAACTCTTAAAAAAAAAAAAAAAAACAAATGCATTGGTACAAGCATTTGATACAACTGGGCTGGGATAGGGAGAGGGGCATCCAAACTGGCGTCACCAGATGCCCATAGACAAAGCCTCCTTCTCTGAGTGTGTGACTTGCCTGCCATGAATGATGGATACCCAGGGTGCCTGCAAACTGGAGCAGTTAAATACCACTACACTTGTGTCATGGCAGAAAAAGTGCCCACAAGAGCCTTTCCTGCAAGTGGGAATCTCCTTCCCTCTGCTCTCCTGGTGGATGTGCAACCATAAACATCGGCCAACATGAGGAGCATCTGCAAAGTGCCCAGCTTATTGAAGTGAACGTGAATGGTGCCTTGACTTCAGTAAGTGCGGGATCAGACACAAAGCAAGCAGCATTCGAAGCAGAGGTGGAAGGAAGCACATATTCGTTGGGGTGGTGGGGTTAAGAGGGCATCTTCAGTTAATTTTAGATTTTTTTTTAAGGCTGTGAGCAAGTAGAAACACTCCTTTGTCAAGAAACTGCACTTAAATTAACCTGCAATCATAGAAGCAGATGTAAAATGGAAGCGAATGTATTATACATCACTGTCTTGGACACTAGTTCTGAAACTGCCAGTGATCGCCCTCCACTTCAAAGAGAACCTCTACCAGGAGCTTGGCTGGGAAGATAAAGCCCTGGCTATTTACCTTCTGACCTTGGTTTGAGACTAAATTGAGAATCTAAATGAAAGTAGTTTGGTGGTCTCCGCTCAATCCCTGGTAGACAGTTGTCCATATCACAAAAGCACCATGCCTAGTTTAACACAATTTGGCAAGACCGGTCTTCTCTGTTCAGGAGAGACCCTGGGCTAAATTAACACACAGACTAAATTACATCTCTCATGCCATCGTAGGGATGGCAGCCTTCGAACTGGTGCCTTAGAATAGCAGCCTGTGTGGACGCTCTCCAAACTGGCTTCTAGATAAAGAAATCTGTTTTCAGAGCTGCTACTTTCAAGCCTATCGCGTAAGCCAAAAATTAAAATAAAAGCGGACCACAACACAGGCTTTTTAGGAACTCACACTTAGAATGAGGCCGATGATCTTGGAGAGATTAAAATCCGCACCCTAAGCGTTTACTGAGGTAGCTAAAATTCTACAAATTATTTTCGCTTGTTAAAACATCCTGTGAACCTTGGCCATAAATTGTAGCAATCAAATGTATTTTATTATTAGCTATTAGGATATCCAAAAGATGAGACACTGCCATGCAAATGTTCAAGAAAGCATTTGATAAACATACATATTCATTATTTGCTCATATATATCCAATTGATCAAATAGATCTAGTGCCTGATACTGTCAACAGCTATAGTTGTATTTAAATAGGAGTTACGAAAATGTTTACATTCAAACGTATCTGTAAATATTTGCAGAGCATGATTATCCCATGTATCATTATATACGGCACATCTTGCGAAATAAAAGAGTATGGCAAATGTATGGTATATTTGACAACCTGTATGTAGGCGATGCATTACGAGTGATATAGGAGCTCTTAGTGGAAGCCTCCAAAACCACTAATGAGGCCATTATAGCAAGCGTCCGAATACAATGCAGGGAAACAATGCAATATCCTCGGCTATACCCTAATTGCGAAGTGTCTTTCAAGCAAGCAGAGCGGACAGATGGTCTCGCAGTTTACATGCTCGCCTCCAACTCGTGCTCACTTTCTGTCTCTTCCGTAGGCCAACGTTGGTCGTGTTGCTCAGGCTGGATCTTGGCTTCATTCGCCACTTGGGTGCTACTTCCAAGCTTGGGATAAAGGCACTTCCTAATCCTGCAGAATCGTCGTGATGATACTTCCATTAAGTGTTGGGGTACTTAAAAATTGCTATTAGAGAGGCTGGATTAATGTCAGCCTCGAAGAGCTTAATCAGCGCGTTTCCTTTGCTCCTTCTGAGGCTGCTGGAAAGCCAGAGGTGCCATCGTGCACGCTCTGTGCCCGGGGAAACTGAGGCATTTACGTGATTTTCACCAAGCTCACATCCTGAGACCAGGGTCCAGCCCTCTGGGTTAGAAAATTAGCAAATACCCCTTTCCCTCTTAACAAAAAAAATACCATACAACTCTGAGTTTGGAGGAGAGAAGAGGTGATACCATAGGTTTATGATAAGTGGAATATAGGGATGCAAAATGGTATATCAGTAAACTCCTGCAAATGACTAGATGATGCAGGTCAATCAGAGAGCATTTTAGGAAACAACTTGTGCTTTATCAGGGCATGGTGTACAACATAAACCCTTCTGCTGGGGTGCTACAAGCCCTTGCACCGGCAGAGTTTTTTTGAGCTTGGAACATGTGCCAGTTTTTGCTTCTTGCAGACACAACTGCTCGCGAGCGCTCGCAAGCCTGGGAGCCCAGCTTGCAACTGAAGCGTTTCTCGTGCCCCTGGAAGAAAGGCCGTGCTCCAAATCCCGCGGCAGCCAACAGGAGATCCCCCATGCCAGGCCCCTGGAGCAGCCCCTGGGTGGTGTCGGAACACAAATTTTTATGCCCAGCGTCCAAACCCAGGTGCCTCAAATATATCTTGTGTTTTATATTTCATTCAGAAAGAAGAGAATTTGCTGGTCATGAAAATGGATTTATAGGCACAGAGACGACTCGGTGTGGCGGGGGGTAATACATGCACAGGCTCCAGGGGGTGTTTCCTGTGTTTTATTCTGCTAGAAGACGGTTCCGCTGCGCCCCAGGCTGGTCCCTGGGTGCCCTTCTAGCTTGGGCTGCCCTAAAATCACAGAACCGGTGAAACCTCCACACAGACATAGGCTGCCCAGACAGCCTGGACTTAACGGCATGACAAATTTATTCGCAGAGGGACCATGCCCTGCAGTTCCCAAGCGCCCGGGCTGGCCGGGAAGGTGCTCGGCACCGGCAGGATCGGGCCTTTTTGTACACACGGTGCTTTCACTGCCATCAGTGAGGGTTCGGAGCTTGAATCCAAAGACATACATGGGGCTGGCAGGAGGCCGGGGCAGGGGTCTAATCTCCCCTGACTGTGCATGTGAAACCGCTATTAATCTTAATGGGAGTGCCACACACTCATCAAGGGAAGAATAGATGAAAGGGAGAATCACAATAGATCATTAGATTAAGCAAATAAATATAAATGAATATTCGCCCGGCCTTTAAAAATATTTTCGTTAAGCATAATGCAAATATTAGGCACGTTCTTTCAAAGAGAAAACCCCCTCAGATCATCCCTTCCCTTCAACGGGCTGCTGAAGAGTAAGGGAGAAAGAGCACCCTGATGTTCCCCATCCCCGGGGGCATTCGAGAGGACCCAGAAGGGGCTAAGTGATTTTAACACACTAGGGAAATATCTTTGTTTTTCCTCTTTCTGCCTTCCCCATTAAAAAAAAAATAAATAAAATAAACAAAAAGAAGAAAACCCACAAGATTCCTCTTTCTGTCCTGTGGAAAAGGAAGCGGAAAATCCGCCACCGCATTTATCCGGGAGTCGCAGCCGGGAATTTGCTAAGCTCTGCAGCAAGGGGCTGCTGCTTCCCATTGCAGCCGGTTGCCTCCGAGGACTGCAGCCAGCCAGGCAGCCTGGGGACAGCCGAGCCCCTGGAAGGCAAAGCGGGAGCCAGGATGCTCCAGCCTGGCCTCTTCAAAACGCTGCTGGGTGCAGAAATCCCTACGAGATGGATTCGCTGGGCTCCGATCCTGCATTGGGCCCCTTGAGGAAGGAGGGATTGGTGAAAAGGAGCTGAGTGTGGGCCTGGAGGGCGCTTGGAATATCGTTCTGGGAGAGCATCACATCCCTTCGCCTCTACATCCACAAAAGGAGAGGGGGCTGGTTTCCAATGCGGGGAGCCAGAAGACGGGACGCAGATTTTATTAAATTTATGCGTCCGTAAAACTCACCGGAATTACGGGAGCCTAAGTCCTCTTCCCCGCTCCTACAAACACTCTGATATTAAGAAGTTAGACCCAGTGTGCTCTATCATACTAGCAGTTTTTTCAAGCTGAAATCAATGAAGAACCTTGCCTAAAATCGATGGCATAATTTGCCACATTAGTATTGCTCTCGAGCTAATTCGCAGCAGTCTGACCGCCCTTATTCCTGCAAAACCGCGACGTCTCGGCTAAATCCTCTCTCCCGAGCCCTCTCCCTGCGTGGGCTGGAGTCGGGCACCACGAGCGTGATCGTGGCAAGCGCGGAGGAAGGAAAACGCGGGGGCTTTGAGGAAGGAGCGCGCTTCCCTCCGCCGTTCCTGGCGAGCAAGCAGCGGGCGCAGGGGAGAGAGATCCAGCTCCTCCGCGCCGTGACGTAACGGGAGCGGTGTGGGAACAAAAGGGCATTCCTTTATCCCAGCGCGCGCTCCGAGCCGCTCCGACGGCCTCGGGAACCCTCTGCGGAACTCCCACTGCCTCCTTCGCGCTTTTTTTTTTTTTTTTTAGAGGAAAAAAAATGTAATTTATATAATCTCATCAGCGGCCCTTACGCAACCGCTCGCCTCGGTTCTCGCTGGGGACCCAATCGGCTCTTTGGCCGCTTGACATCAGGCAGGGCCGCCCTCATGGCCTGCAGCCCCCGGAAGATGTTTAAAGGCAGATTAGTTGTAAATGGCAAGGATTTTTCTTTTTTTTTTCTTTTTTTTCCCCCAAATGGCCCAGTGTTGCACTGGCAAACCGGAGGTTTGCAGGCGGCTCTGCACTGTCCCATGCCTTGGCTGCAGCCCTGGGCAGGACTTCTGCAAGGGATAGCAGTGACCGCTCACCGGGGTTTTGCCTGCAGCTCTTTCCTAAAATATTTATATAAAAAAATAGATTTTGAAGCTTAGCTAGATGAGTAGTATATGAAATGGCTCTCTGGTGTTTCTCACATTGTACGGGGAAAAATAGCACCCCTGGCTAATTTGGAGGAGGGTTTGTACCCGCTTCGGAACATGCCCAGCACGGGACTGAAGGGGCTGTGTAAGAAGAAATTCAGCTTTTCTGCCCACTCTTTTGCTGGGGAGAAGGACCCGGGGGATTCCCTCACCTTTGGGTACATCCCAGGGGATCATGCTGGTGTAATCCTCCCCAATAAATACAGCTAGCAAAATCGCACGCGAAATCCAAAGCCAGCCGTCGCCCACCATATGGAACAGCTGGGAAGAGTTTCAAAACTTTTCCTCCTCCCTCCTTCCCCTCTTTTTATTACC
>VZSV01000060.1:548060-573768 GCA_013398735.1 Nothocercus julius | reverse complement strand
GTGAAGTATCACTGCTATGTTTTAGTCTAATGCTACTTCTATCTTTTATCCTTTTTAATTAGAAGGCAAATTCTCAGACCGCCAGGCCTAATCCCTCCACAGTGGAACAAAGCCCAGCAAAGTCTTTGAACACTGCCCAGCCAGGCAGCACAAACCCTAGTAACTGTTGGCAGTAGGGCTAGGACTCTGACCCTCATCCCAGCCATTCTCTTGCAGCCCCTGATGCTCCCTGCCCTTCGGAACCTTGTCTGTTGTTCTTCTGTTGAGCCTGAAAAGACAAAAGGGGAAACAATGTGGGAAACCTAGAGGATTGGCTAGGTGGGATGCGGGGGAGCCGGCGGCGGCGCGGGGAAAGTAAAGGGGGTTTCACGGGAATGGACACAGTGGGGAGAATTGGATCACCAGATTATGCCTCGAGGTTCAAGAAATTTCTTCATCCCTCACTAAATCTTTTCAGGGACAATGCCCACTTTTAAACAATTGTTGCATTTCCAATTACTACGGGGGTGTTCAAACAAATGGCCGAGCCCCCGTAATGAAAAGTTTGCTCATATTTTAAACTTCGGAGATCAAAATCCATAAAACAAATAGCTCTTACACGAGTTTCGCTCAGGCACTTACCTCTCCAAATTATTTACACTTGTGATATTTCCAGTTGAGAGCGTAATTTGCGCCCAGTCAAGCAAAACACGCAAATACATATAGAAACACGAATTTCCAGAGCTAGCGGGAGCACCGCAGAATAAACATTTTGACTCAGGAAGGCTAACGCTGAGTGAACCAATATTTAAAAGGTCTGCCTGCGTCCTATTATTTTGGCTCACGGCGAATCATTAAGCAAGAAAACAACAGATGTGACTGCCAGGACTGTGATTTCTTCCAAACTGTGTCTATGCACATCGACATGAGTGTGGGAATTACTGGGAATTACTGGGAATCCTGAAAGGATGCTGAGGATGGTGACATGAGTATTTAGGTATATGTGTCTCTTATGTAGCTGCTATACCTAAGGAGGTTAAAAAATAAAAAAAGAAAAAGGCAGAAAAAAATAAGATGTGCCTCAAATAAAAACAGAGCTTTCAGCCAGCTTTGCTTTCCCTTTAAAAAACCGATGGCTTGGCTTTCCTGCAATTGAAGTAACATGGGTTAATTCCCCAGTTCATTCCATGGAGGATCTGACCCTTTTCCCCTTTTTTGGCCCTTGGGAGTAGCATTTGCAAAGGACACTTTCTGCTTTCAGAAATGTTGGGGCTGGTTAGGGCAAAGGGACATAAGCTCCTCAGATATTTAGGCACTTTTAAAGACATTTACCCTCATAGGCGCTCGCTTTTGATGGCTAGAGTGGTGGTGTGTTTTTAAAGCAATTTATTTAAACCAGTGCAAAACTCTTTGTGGACATCATAAATCAATTTAAACCTGGCTTATGCCGATTTAGCTTAGTTTAGCTACTAAGTGTCTTAAGCTAAATTGATAAGCCATTTTTAAACCCATTTAAGAATGTCCACACAAGGCTTTGTGCCAGTGAACTTAAATCAATTGAAAACCAATTTTCGCCAGTACCATTTTGAGTGTAGACAAGATTAGGCATCCTGACGCACACTGATCCGGGGCTTTCCTGATACTCTCCTGCTTCCCGGCGTGTGGGATGAGTCCTGCGTGGATGGACCCACGGACAGACGTGCCTGCAGAGGCAGTTCTGATGGTGGATTAGGGCCGACTTTTCCTTCGACATCATGGGCGTGATGACCCTGCCTTGCAAATACCAATCTGGAGGATCAGGGTAGGAGACACCCTTGGGTGCAGACTTGGGTGCAGAGCCTGAGCAAGAGCTCATGGAATCAACCTGATCCAGGCGTTCTTTGGTCTCTTCTTTTTTGGAGAACCCCAACTGGGCTTTTTGTTGCCTTGTGGGGACACCCACCCGCGCTGCTTTCCTGGGAAGGTCTCCAGGACTAGTGGGGTGCCACCATGGGCGATGGGCACTGTCCCTCTGTGTAGCAGCTGGGTGCTGGTGGCACCTTGCTCACGTGGAGGACCCAGCCAAGCGAAGGCACCCATGGGAAAGGTGCCACAGAAGGAGGACCCTGCCTTCCCCATCCGTGCTGACCTCCGGTGTGGACCTGGCCTGGGGCACCACGCTCAGGGCTGGACCTGTGCTGTGAAGCACGGGCAGGTTTGGAGCTCGTGCTTAACCTCCGCTGAAGCTCAGTGACTCCCTTCCCTTCAACACCCTCCTGAGAGCCCCGCTGGGTCCTGACTCTTAAAAAAATGAACTGTTGCACACTTGGGTAAGGGAGCCCTTGGTCCAAAGCATCGCTAAGGTCGCACGCATGCTCCAAAACCTCCGTTTGGTCTCCTTCGGATGCGGAAATTGGGCACAACTGCCCCTAGGTGCCAGGGCTGGCGTGTCTCACTCCTCCGGTCACGGATCTGAGTGCTGGGCTCCGTCGGCGCTGGTGTCAGAGCGATACGTCGCCGAGTACGTGCTACCGCCAGGCCGCCAGAGGGATTTGCGTTCTTTAAACCTAATCAGATGGGGTGGATTTGTGCCTGTCACCAAACTTTCCTCTTTTTGTTTTTTTTTTTTTTTACTTAATGAACCGACCAATTTAAGAAAAAATCCTGTAAATTCTGACCAAATTCCAATCAGATTTAAGCTCATGAAAAGAATTACCGTTTGTCCTGAACTGGTAGGTTTTGCTCACCGCGGGTGGGGCTTTTCTTTAGAGACCGGGGTCTGTGGCAGTGTCGTCATCGCGTGCTGCGTTTATATGCAGGCAGGAAGAAGGCGTTTGCGGGAATGAACAGGGGCACTGCAGGTTCTTCAACTAAAATGCACAAAAATCACCTAAATGGTGAAGAAAATCTATGTGTCATCCCTTAACACAAAACTTTTTGCTTCCTGCTGCTGTATCGGAGGCAACGCTCTCCCTTCTGTCCTTGTTTCCTGGCATCCCAACCACACTCCTGTTTCCGAGCGTTTTGCTGTGCCGTAACTCTCGGCACTGAATGCCCTAATCTGTTTGTATCGCACAAGATATTTCCTACATGTCCAGGCAAACGGCACGAATAAATAAGGGCCGATTTCCATATTGCCAACCAAATGCCCGCTGTACGTTTATTTTATTTCCAGCCTCGCATCCCGCCACGGATGGACCCTCCTTAGCCCCGATGAAAGGGATCAAAGATAACATTCCTCTCTGTCTGCGGGGCTTTGCGGACCTGCCTCCCAACCGCCGGATGAAAGGGCCTTGCTAAACTGTTGCCATTTTGCAACATCTGCTATAATTCCCCTAAATCCAGATTTGTCTGACACAGAGAGCTCCTGTTCTTACATCACTGCCATGTGACAGTATAACACCAGTCACATCAAGCTGGAGGATTCCAGCTCCAGGCGATGATAATACGAAGAAAACCTTTTTTGCCTGGGGCAAAACACTTGTAGCAAAGTATTATTCATCTGGCCAATTTAAATCTTCTCTCAAAAAGGTACCCAGGAACATATGCAGCGTGCCTTTGTAAAGGGCTTGAGCTGCTCATAGGCAAATGACCTGAACCAAGAGTACAAAACCCAATGTCCTAATTAATTACCACTAAGCAGCTCTGATACACAGAAAAGAAATGCTAGTCCTAATCCTTAACCCTGTCCTACATTCTTAAAATAGCCAAAATATTGCTGACAGCTAGGAAAACAAAATTGCCTCTGATTTAAATGTTTTGGGCCTCAGCTTAAAAATAAGATAATCGGGAAATATTTGCAAACAGGGATGCGGGAAGAGTTGTGCTGGAGCGTGTAGGCCATCGATGCATCCGCTCGGTTCTCCAGAGCACGAAGGAAATTGTGCCAGGAAAGCAAAGCCCGGCTAAAGCCCAACACTCAACGGCTGCCCTTTTTCTCCCCATGAGCATATGAGCACCATCCTTAACTTTTAACTGGGTTAAAAAACATCAAAATACATTAAGGCAGCCTTGCTAGCGCCCCATTTCCGAAGCACTTCTACACGGGGACATAATCCTAAACTGCATTCAGCTGCAACGACTACTGTTTATGTGTTTTTGTTTTCCACTTTTTTCTCTAAAGGGGGGTTTCTGTTCGGTCTGACAGGAGGCAAATGTGGGGTTTTGCAGGATTCAGTGATTCTGGCTCTGTCGATGGAGTCGCCAAGTGGCCTTTTTGGGGCTGGCAGGCACAGGGAGGAGCTCAGTGCAAAAGAGAGGCCAAACACACACCAGAAGAGCAGGATTGCCCGCGCTGGGCAAAATGCAGGTGTTTTCCTTTCAAAATGCCACTGTTTTCAGACGTGCTCTTGCCCACGTCAGGCCCAAGCTCCTTCTTGGGATTTCCAGGCTGTGTCTCAGACACCCGTGCCCTCCCCATCCCTGCAGGACGCGAGCACCTCTCTGTCACGGCATTGGTTTTCACCCCTCAGCAGGGCACAAAAACACCGTTATCGTTGTTTTCAGGTGAGGGAGAGATGCCGAGAGCCGTGTCCGAGCCCTGCGGCGCGCGGGGGACGCCGTGTCCCAAGCCCTGGGCGCGTTCCTGGCGCGGCTGTAGCTCGCCCAGAGGGTAACCTGGTCACATAACTCCGTTTAGAAAAGGACTTTCCTTGGGGCTCAGTCTCCACGTAAGATTAATTCAAAGCTCACTGGGGTTTTCTATTCATTTCAAAGGAGACTTTGCACATGGCAACTCTTCTCTATTTCTTTCTCTATGTTGGAGATGATTTTTTTGCTTGTTTTAGGGAGGGAGGCAAGAGGTAGCGGTGCCAGGTATTCCATTCTTTGCAGACGTGTCTTGATCTGCCTCACCATAAACCATTTCATGGGCTATCATGCTATAAATACTCAGGGCTGGAAGCACATGAATCTTCCCTTTTGGGAAGATGAATTTTTCCAGAAGGCCTTTTCCTTAGGTGCAGTCCTGCTCCCTGCGTGTGGCCTGTCTTGTGACCTTGCCCGTGCTGCCGTTTCCTGAAGTGACTCGTGGTGACTCCACCTGAAGGTCCTGGTTAGCAGGACCCAGTTAGCTCTGAACTTTCCTCCGGACACCGGCCCAGGCATCTCCAGTGGGTTCATTAGCTGGGATACCCCAAGTCGTTTGCTTGCAAACACTTCCCTTCGCCCTGGGCTGTGTTTCTGCGGACTGCAGGAGCTCGCAGCTCTTTGGCAAGCCCGGGCGAAGGCTCTTCTTGTTGCCAATGGAAGACAAGGACGTGCCAGCTCTCGCTAGCCACTTGGCTCCTATGAACCCAACACCCCAGAATATGCCCAGCTGCTGCCCTCGCCGATGACACAGCTTGGGGAGGACACTGAGGGTGACGTGGCCGCGGCCACGCGGGCCCCCCGCCTCCACAAGGTCACCCTTCTTCCCACCTGCCACCCGAAAATGCTGATGCCCGGCCCTCCGCGGGGAGGGGCCGGGGGTCACGTCCCCAACGCCGCCACCCGCGGGGATTAAGGGCCTAATCTGGGCGCTAATGCGGCTCCGTGGATGCCTTCCCAGGGCGCTGCAGCTCCCGCGGCTCAGGGCCACCCGTCAGCATCCCTGGCCTGGGGGCTTCTTAGGGACCATGTTGCTATTTTCACAACGCTTGCACATTATCAAGGAAAATGCTTCTTCCTATAACACACATAATTATATAAAACATTACCACTCATCATTAGCATCTTTTTTAATGATTTCCAAGGACACCGTCAGTCTTCTGCATTCCTAGGCAAACATTCTGGTTAAATCCACACCCCCTGTTTTAACTATTTATTTTTCCTGCCCTCGGTAAAGCGGTCTTCCTAAATTTGGCTGTGCCACCATTGCATTTCGCTAATACCCCTCAAAAAACTGTTAACACTGTTTTTCCTGAATACTTTCGTAGTGGATGCAAAGCAAAAAGGAAGAAAGGCGACTGTCAAATTGATTAAGTGAAAGCTCATTAGAGGGAGTAACAAGAGGTAAAATCTGCATATGCATTGCAGAAATGTGTCTGATCTCGCTAAGTGGTGAAAAGACAAAATCAGCTCAAACCTTCTTGTGCTGTGAGTAGCTCCAGGAAGATCGAGGGGCTGGAGGGGGGCAAGGGAAGGGCTCCCAATCATCGTCACACGAACAATTCCTGCTTAGAAAGACGCAGCAGAGCGGCCACCGCCAGCACCACTTCAGTGAAGAGTTTGCTGGGTCTTAATGATGAACAGTGATTTATTGGGGTTCGCGCCGGAGCAGTACGAATTCGTTCTTTGGTGGAAAACAAGGACCCCAAATCAAAAGCTGCCCAAGAAGAAAGACAGAAAACACCCCAACAGAACAGTTTAAATAGTGTTTTCTTTTAAAAAAATAGTGAAAAAAATTACAGTCAATGGTAATTGCTGTGTCCTCTCTCAGCTGAACCACTGAAAAGCATTTTTCTTATTGCAAAGTGAAATTTGGCCCTAGGTAGGAAAATTCCTGGTTGCGGGAAAAAACACACTCACTTCTCAAGAAATAATTTTTTCTCCAAAAAAATAGTTTTTAAAGTGACTTAGAATGCGGGGTTGGTGACTGACCGCTGGGGTTTCTCTCCGCCTCGGAGAGAAGTGTCCTGGTGGCCTCTGCAAAGTCGTTAGCAAAACCTGGGCCATTTGCTCTTAAACACGCTCTGGGGGCAGATTTTGTTTATTCCCTCTGTTCTTGTTATATACACAGATATATAGATATACATCCTAATTAAAAAAAAGAAAGGAAAGAAAACGGATACCAAAATGCCGTGCTTGAGGAACGAGGTAACTTTGACCTTAATCCCTAAAAGAGAGACATTTTACGTCTGAGCCTAAAACTCGAGGGTGACATCTAACCTGACACAAATACGTGTTTGCGTGTTAAGGATCCTTGCTAAAAAAAAAAGAAAAAGAGAAAAAAAGGAAAAAAGAAAAAAAAATCCCGAGAATGTGCACGCATAAGCCTGACAGCACCAGTTCGAATGGGAAAATGGGGCTGTTTGGGAGGTAGACCACACTCTGAAAGTTATGAAAGGGAACACCAATAATAATAATCTGTGGTAAAGCATGTTCTTAGGAATGTGGAAATTACTGTATTACAACAAAGCTGTTGTTTCCACTGGTGTGTTCTGTAGTCCGGCTCATAATATTATGTATTTTGGCGGATCCTTGTAATTACAAATTTAAGTCTTAAATCCTCGGCTTTTCTTTATGTTCTTTAACTACCCCTATAGGTATCCTCACTCCAAGCTTAAATCAGACCCAAAATACAAGGTGAAATGGGGCTGCTTGAATTCCTGCACTTTATAATGATATTTATTAAGCTAGTTTTGAAGAGAAACATTGAATCGAGCATTTCATTTAAAACCAATGGCACCGCCAAAGCGCCCTGAAATTGTTTAATTAAAAGCAAGGTGCGCATTAATAAGAAAGGATATCATTTTGTCATTTATTCGCAATTTCTTTATTTTGTTACGGGAATAAGAAGAAGAAAAAAAAAGTGAAGAAAGCCCCCAAAAATAATAAAGAGAAGGAAGGACCAGTAAAGCCTGATAATAGCCCTCCATGGAGAAGAAATAAGTATACAACAGAAGAAAAGCACAGTGAGGAACATAATGTTAGTAAAACACTCTTAATGCTGCACAAGCTGTAGAAAATGCTACTTTGCATTTGGGCGGCAGCATCGTTAACTGTGAGCAATTGAGTAAAGAGTGCACCTTTTACGCTAATTCCTCGTGCCGCAGACACAGCCCCATCGAGGAGCCCGCCTCATTAATATGCTATAGCGGTCAAATAGGAGATTAAT
Organism: Nothocercus julius; assembly: GCA_013398735.1. Classification (NCBI taxonomy): domain Eukaryota; kingdom Metazoa; phylum Chordata; class Aves; order Tinamiformes; family Tinamidae; genus Nothocercus; species Nothocercus julius. The sequence goes on along the minus strand of VZSV01000060.1, from coordinate 565,994 downwards.
AGCAAAGTCACCTGCTAAACCTACAAGGAACCTGTTGATTAACAATAAGCTCCAAAAATAAGATACCAGCCTGCAAAGCAAGAGCGAGTCCAAGGGCAACAAGTGCTTCTGTAATTTATTCCTTCTTTACACAAGGGCATAAAGCTCCCTTTATAACCGTGTTTTCAAGGCCCCGCTGTGAGCTGTAGGTGTGAGCTTTTCAGCTGATTTATTAATTTTAGTTTCAATCAAAGTGTCACCTGCAGACACAAAAATGTAGGCCTCGCCACAGAAACTACAGTAAAAAAAAAAAAAGGAAAAGGGAGAGGGGGAAAAAAAGAAATAGAGGTGAAAAAAGAGAGAAAGACCAAAGGTTTTATTCCTAGAAACTCTGCCAGCAATTTTTTTTTCCTTACACGAACACTGGCTGGCCTATTCTCCACAGAGCCAAAATACTTCCCAGCCACATAATTAAAAAGGGGTGTAAAAAAAAAAAATGCAAAATGAAACATTTTTGTCATACTTGGAAAGTCAGCCCCGGGCCGGGGAAATGGCGCGAAGCCGAGACAATCGAGCCCTGTTGTCCGTAGGGGACATTCTCCCCGACGAACCGCCTGCACAACAAGTCCGCTGGGCAAAATGTGCAAAAAATTCTCAATTAGTTGTCTTTATTGAGCGAACACTATGGGGTCCTCGACGGCGCTATAGAATTATGGCAGGAAAGGCGAGCTCTTCAGCGCCTTATTAGCATTCTCTGGGGGTTGGAGTGCTGCTGGTGGCGGAGCGGGGCTCCGGAGCCGCTGGTGGGACCCTGGCCCTCCTTCGGCTTTGTCCCTTTGTCCTTCCCGAGCAGCAGGAAGTGCTGCCCTACGGATGGGGTGTTCTGGGATAACTCCGCTCCTTTCACACGCCGCTGGTGCCCATGCCTTTGTCAGCGCTCATGAGCATCCTTCTTCCCGGTGATGGCAAAACATACAGACTTGCCATTAAATATACACACATACATATATATATATACATATATGTATATATAAACCATTGGGGAAGTGCTTTTCCCTTTCCCCATCTTTTCAAATGAACATCACCGCCAACAGGACGGTGTTGAAGGAGCTAAACATTGGGTTGCCATCCCATGAAATTCCATTGGATGCTATCAGCACCCCACTTTGGCACTGGAGCAGAAGAGTACAGAGAGGGGCACGTGGAAGTATCGGCCCATCTGAGGCTTATCTTAATTTAAATGTAATTTTTTTTTTTTTTTTGGTTTTAACACGAAGAGTGGGGAAAAAAAAAGTCGGGTAGCAAGTGCGGGAAATGTCTTTTCTGAAAAAGAGGGTATTTGCTGCTTTAGGGAAAACACTATCATTGACTAAATTAACAAGTTGTCTTATCAACTGCCATAAGCCTTGAAGTCTAATTAATTTAGTACTGATCAATAGCCTTGAATGAAGCATTGATTTCTGCAGCTTTCGAGGGCTGTAGCAGAATCTCTGCTCCATGCCCACTTCTCTTGTTGGAACGATGCATTTTTATTATTAACACTTATTTTCCTCTCATCAATGGTAGAGTTGATTTTTAAAAATATTTTGAAGAAAAAAATTAGCATGATGGGGGTTACTCAAGAAACGTTTTTTTCTCTTCCTTTTTTCTATAAAAATCTCTATCTAGGAGGAAAAACATTCAGGGTGTAGATCATCAAAGAGGGTAAAATTTGGTAGAACTGTAGAAAAATCAATGGGTCTTTCCTCATTTATGCCAGCCAAAGGTTTGACTTCTTGAAAACATAGGATTGCTATAGCAATAGGAGCCAGCTATGCTTTCAAGGTAGAGGCCTACAGCTTTCTAGATAGAGCATCAAAAAAGGTTTCAGCATTAACCAGAAGCAGGTAGTCTTCTGCAATCCATGAGACTAGCAGTGAAGTCTCTGAACACCAACAGATCATCATAAAATTAAGATTGCTTGACTGGCAGGGGCCCACAAACTACAAATGTGCCCCAGTAAGCCAAGAAGAAGATGCCTTTCTACACATTTATGGTGGAGGTGAGACTTATAAGACAACTGTTTGAGTATTTGGAGGTAGAAGAGGAGGCGCAGAAGAGAGGAGATCCATAAGAGGGGATTGGGACCATGCCAGAGGGAGCCAGGGGCCAAGGCTCATGTGCTGCAGAGGGATTGCATTGGTCTAAGAGAGGTCAGGATCGGGCCCTAAATGCTTACAAATTGGCTGAAAGCCCCAACAGAGGCGAGCAAAAGGAGGTGTCCTGACGGGTCTGGTTCAGGCCTCCCGCTTCCATCATCCTCCCCAGCAAGACACATTGCTCAGCTTCATTTCCTTATCCCATGCTTTCTCCTATGAAAATAACTGCACAAAACTGAGGTGAAAAAAAATCCCAATAGAAAGATTCCTAACTAGGGAAAAATTACATTTTACTTTTACAAAATTTGGCCCTTTTAACTTAAAAAAAAAGAGAGAGAGAGAGAGAGAACGAACACCAGCACAAAAGTCCCTCTCCTAATCTGTTTGGGGGCCTCCATGAGTTTCCATAGCACTTTACAAAAGACCTTTATTGAAGAAAGGATTGGACAAACTTTCCTTATATGTGTGGCCCTAGTCATTAATTGCCCCTGTCTTCTTTACCAAGGCCTTATTCCTATGTAAATACCCTTGCATAATGTTACAGGCTATTGTCGGGCCAGCGCCAGCCAGTCGCCACTTATATGCATTTTTATTTCAATCCGCCGAGCGGAGAATGAAAAGATGTCTGGACTTAAGCTGTTTACCAACTGGGCCAAAGCTGCGGTGTGGAAGAACTGAAGAAAGCACCAGGCAACTGCAGGAACCGGCTCGGACAATGCGAGCAGCCATTTTCAGTTGAGTTATTAACCTACCCTGAAACTCTTCTAATCTACGCCTTTTTTTAAGGAACAAATGTCCCGCGCCCAACATGAATGAGCCGGCGCTATTAGGAGAGAAATCCTCTAAAGGACTATTGAGCGCAACATCGGTTTGTAATCATTTTGTCTCAGTTGCCGGCTACCAACATTATCAGTGATGGAAATGCTTGCTGGGTCGTGGGGGATTGTCTCGTAATTAAATGACAGCGCCGTACTGTAAAAGGACACGCAGGAACGCAGGAGATGCCCAGGGCTTTCAAACAAGCCGCGCAGAGGAAGAAGTCGGAACAGGCGTGGATTACAAACCAGCTTGAAAACCCGAATTAAAGACATCTGAGTTGCCGTTTAGAAGCAGACGCACATTTTTAGGCTCAAGAGAAAAAGAGGGGTTAAAATGTGTTCTCATGTTGAATATTAGATAAAAAGGAGTGGGAGTGTGTGTAGAGAATTCTTCCTTCTTTAAGTTTATAATGGCACAAAAATGAAACTCTCACAAAAAAAAAAAAAACCAACAAAAAAAAAGGAAAAACTTCTAAGTTTGCTGCAGGCTACATCTCTGTAGCGACTTAATAGCACTACAATCTACATAGTGTAGCTTTAGCCTTAAGAAACTCTTCACTATTTGCATGCATATTAGAATCCAATGAGAGCTTAATAAGTGCATATATATGACAGAGGAAACATCTCATTGCATAGTTAAAGCTACAAAAAAACATTGAGGGAGGCAAAGTCTCAAGTTAATTACCATTACAATGCAATCAAGTACAGCAGTCATAGCTGAAAACCTTTTCTATTAAGACTGCGAGGCTCAACCTTGTCTCTGCAGGTCAGCTACAGCACAGATAACCTTTCCAGCAGACAAATACATGTAAAATTGGCTCATCTAATTAAAAGCTCAGGGAGGTGTAGAAAAAATACCAGCACATTGAGTCTGAGCAAATCACAGAGTACCCCCTCCAGCTGGATGAAGCTACAATATGTGGCTGCTGTTTGTTCTGGAAGGAAACTGAGTCACTTACCATTTCAATAGGTTAATCAATTGACAATTAAATGGAGAAATTGGTTAACTCTGCAACAATTAACATGACACTCTATTAAGTACACTTTCTAATTGCCGCAGCTGCAAGTGAAAATTAACGTCTGTGTCAAAGCTTCCGCATAAGGTTGGTCTGTTTCTGTTGTTAAGGTAATAAAAGTGGCTTTAAAAGCCTGGTGTTAATTTTACACCCTTAAGCACCGAACAGAAAAGGCCCCAGCACTGAGCTCTGTTCAGCTAATGAGGATCTCACATGTTTATTCTGTGTATACATATAGTATAAATATCCTACATATGTGTATATGTGTGTGTATACACACATATACCTATTATTTTCCTGATGTAATGTATATTCCTTTAAAGCAACAGTTAAAATAAAATATAAGGGGCTTTAAGTGTTAAAGGTTTAAAGCACACATCCAGAGTGTGCACACAGCGTATGTGTGATCAGAACCATACGCGGAGAGAGAATGTAATTGCACACACACACAGGAAATAAAAGAGGAAATAAAAGAAAGCTCAATGGCCAGAGGTCGCTAAGATGCAGCCTCTTATTGAGATTCAGGAAGGGTCTGATTTTGAATGATTATTTAGTTTTGGTGAAGGCCTATGCAGGAATCCCACAAGAGGTCCAACAACCTTCTTCTGCTCAAAGCAGAAAGATGCAGGGAACTGGAGGAGACTCTGTTCCAGGGAAGGAGTTGAGATGTTGGGTGAAAAGACCTATCTTCATCCCACTGAATTAAAGAACGAGAAAAGAAAGAAAGGAGGCTTTTCATTTCCTGACTTTCCACTGCCCTCATTTAGGTGACTTCTGTGGCACTCCTATATCTGCAGGAATGAGCTTTGGAGGGGTTGGAGAGCTCAGCTTTCTGGTGGATCCAGCATCATGATGGACTGGAAATCGGCATCACATGTAGGTGGTGGAGGAAGCGACATGACCAGTGTCCTATGTTGGAGCAGTCCTGGGCAGGGAGAGCAGAACTGCAGTCCCTGCAGTTTTTGTGATCTATCTGCTTTCTGCAGGTGTGGTGGGATGGAGGCTTTGCTCCATCACAACCAGCCCTCAATAAATTGTTTCCTTAACTGGGCTATACATATATGTAGGACCTAAAGACAGGAGCCCTTACAGAGGTTTGCAAAGACCCTCAGGTTTTCCAAGAGTAACTTCTATTACTTTGAAGCTCTGTTGTAAAAGTAAGCAAGGCTGTAAATCCTTAGGCACAACACTGCTTTAATAGCCACTGCTCTGTTTTTTATAGAAGCAAACAGGGAAAGACGAAAGGCTAAGTCAGGAGCTAGTGCATGGAACGTGAGACATGAGAATTACAGATCTCAGCAATAAGATCAATTAAGGAAAAGTCATACAGAGCAGAATTGCACATTTTTTTTTTTTTATTATATGTGTGTCTTTATGGCATGCAAGTCCCTACTGTTAAATGCATTGCTCAGATAAAATCAAGGCAGCAGCAGTTTCATTTAGCCTGAGCTCTTGTCAGGCTGCGCAACATCTTCCAGTTTTGCTCTCCAGAAGGCCCTCGTCTCAAGCCATGCTTCAGGTTTGCTAGAATCATTTGCTGCTCCATTTCGCAGTTATGTTGCATTTAGACTTGCAACCTCGAGAAAAGCCCAAGAGATGGCATCAGGTTTCCTTTCTTTTTCTCCATGAACAAAGCTTGTTGTGGCTGCAGTGGGGGCAGTAAGATCTGCCAGGCTTCCCCATCCAAATCTTAAGAGTGCCGACAGCAGCAGTTCCGTCTAAGCAAACAGCGAGGAAGGAGCATCCAGGGCAGCCACCAACATCCTTCGTCTCCACGTGGCATCAAGCAGGACCCGCTCCCACGGGTGCTGAAGTCAAGGGCAGGTCTGTCCCCGGGTGCAGTGGGTGTAGTCTAACATATAGCTCTAATTGCAGCTGCTTTCCCTCTAATTATAGCTCAGTTTGGTTAGGATTTTCCTCCAATCCCTCATTTCCCCTAAAGCAAACACCAGAGCACCAGAGTTCTAACCCCAGTGGGGACATTTATTAATAACCCCCTTGGCAAATAGGGAAAAAAAAATCATTATGCTGTATTAGGCGCTAAAATATTTTCCCACAGCAAAAGCTAATTGATAAAACCCATCAGACATTATGGGGCAATTAATGTTAAGATGAAAATAAACACCAGAGCAAAACAAAAACAGGATCACGGAGGGTTTTTTTTTTTTTTTTCTGGCTTAAAGGTTTTTTTTTTGTAAACTGGAAATGAGATGCTGGTAAATAATCTGAGATTAGCTGTCTTCACTGGAAAAGAGAATAAATTGGGGCATGAAACAGAGCATTCTTGCACACCTCTTCCAAGGAAAATGGGTCCAACTCTTAAGGGCTCTTCCTGATCCCTAATCAAAGCCTTCTATTTCAAAATACTCTGTCAGATAGGGAAACTTTTCCTCTCTTATTGCTGGAATTGGCTTTTTTTCCCCCTTGGAACAACTACAAATACAACATCTCACCATAAAAGTTGAGTAGAATAATCAAATTTAGGGGGGGATGGGGAAGGAGATAATGAAGACACGGGCAAACAAAGCATGACCTACCTGGTATCTTATTCATTCATTAAACAATATTACTCATTCCTATCGATTCAGGCAAGAGGAATTTGGCAAGAATGATTAAAAATCAGCAGAAATGAAAATGCAAAGTTTTTTTTTTTTTTTTTTTTTTTTTTTTTTTTTTTTTTTTTTTTGCTAAACATCGGTTTATACTCTCATTTGGTTTGTAATTTATCAGTTAGTTGAGGTCCTGTGCACATAAATGGTGGATGCAAGGAATCCATAGCTTTATTCTTACCTATTTATGACTCAAAAAACAAAAGTCAACGTACAAGCATTAAATGGGTGCAGGATGTGCTGGAAAAGGTGACCACTTCAGAGGTTGGTGTTAATTCCATATCCCAAGTCTGGTCCTTTTTTACATAACTGCAGAAGTTTCATTCACAGAGTCGTTCTAGAGCAAAGAGACTGAGTTTGGCAAGAGGCTGAAACGCTATCAGATATGCTCATTCAAACATTGCCCACAGATGAAGGAGTTTCATTGTTGGTAAGACAAGCAAAGCCGGTGTAGATCCAAAATTGTGGACCTGGGGCTGACCACTGAGGCCGTGTAGCTTCTTCTGGTGGCTTGTGCTGTGAGGCTCTGCCAGCAGGACTACCTCATCTAGCAGTGTGGCTCTGAAAGGGAGGAGAGCGGCTTCTCTGTCAGTCTTGAGAGAATTCCAGAATGATTTGCTTGAAGACAGGAGTGATTTCAAGCATGAATTACAGGAATAATGTGGGAAACCTCAGGAAATGGTCTGTGATCCAGGCTATGTCATATATGTCTCACGTCTTTGCCAAGCAGGAATCACTCGCTGCAGCTGCTCCCTCAAAAAATGCCACAATATCATGTTTTCGATTAAAAGAGAAAAGGAAGGATGTATCCCGTCCTCCTCTTGCAAATCACGGCAGACATTTTAGGGTGTTTCTCAGGAAAAATTTTCCCTTGTTCACCAGTGCAAGCCATGCCATCTTCTAGCATTAACTGAACTCCAGGGGACAAATGAATCCTATGGATCAGTTCTGTATTCTATAGTCCTGCATCGAAAGTGGCGCAGGACATTTTAACAAGACGCTTCTTGATAATTCATGAGCAAATGGCTGTTCATGGAGTTGGCAGCTTGCAGGATTCTATTTTATGAAGTTATTTTAACGACAGCCAACATCTAGCACTGTCTGGCAGGAAATGGGGTGCCCTCAAGGTGCTTGAGAGCAGCCACATCCCTATACCCCGCCTGAGGTCATGCTTGGCCTTTCACATGTCAAGGAGTGATGGGTTGTAGTCACAGGTTTTATGACCTGCAGTTGCTCACTTTCCTCTCGCTCACCTTTCACACAGGGGCTGTGGGGGTCTTGTCCCTCTGTGAACATCTGGACTGGTGGGCACACCTGCATTCGCTGGGAAGAGCAGCTCATATGGAGAACCAGGTGCAAAGCTGAAGGCAGGACTCAGATCTTCTTCGCTCCAGATGGGCTGGCTCGGTAGTATCAAGAGGACATTACGGCAGCAGCTCATCCCAGCACCGCTGGCTTTGGAAGGGAGTTTGGCAGTTCCCCAAGTCCTCATTGTTCATTTTGTGGGCCCCAATCTCATTGCTTACACAGAGGTCAGCGTGCGGGTGAGCGTCAAAAGAGACTCTTGGTTGTATCGATGGCATCGTCCAGACCCCTTTGTTGTGTGGCCTCAAATACTCTCAGTGTGAGTTTTTAGGCAATTGGATAATGCATGTGTCAGGGCAAAGCGGATGAGAAGGAAGAAGCTGAACATGGGTATTTCCTCCAACTAGGTACACAGTACACAAATATATCACACACAGGGTCTCTTTTGTCTTCTCCAGGCTCTGTACATGCTGAAGTCTCCTTTCTCCTCACTGCTTTCTCCTCCTGTTGGCTTTCTTTTTTTTTTGCAATCTGGCTCCTACTGGAAGCTTGCTCTTCTCCTTGGCTCTCCTGGTCCTTCGACACCACATTGCCTTTTTTTTTTTTTTGTCCTGCCTGTTGTTTTCTGTGGTCTCTCCAGCGTTGGGGACACATTTTGCTCTAGGGCAAACTATAGAGAATATGAGTGTGACCCAGACAGCATGTGCATGATCCATACACCATCTACATAGTGTGGCAATGGCACCCAATGTTCAACATGCAGAAGCCACATTCAGGTTCCCCAAAGCATCCAAGCATCCCGACGTACGGAGTGGGTGCTGTGCTGCTTGGCAGGACTAGGGCACCTGCACTTCATCTCCTTGCCTTCCTTATGCACCGAGGCAACGTATTTGTGCTGCTCAGTTTGTGCCTGGGACCTCAACCAAGAGCCACTTAGGAAGACTAATAGAAGTGAATCACTTTACTTAGATGAGCTATCAGTGTCTTGGGGTATTCTTGCACTGAGATTTCACCTCTGACAGATGCCGACTGCTTGAAATGCCTGGTATTTAGAAAAATCTTGTTTCCTCCTACCTACATTATGACACTGGTTTGGAATATTCCCTACTTAAGCACACTGCAGTAATATTAGATAATTACTTAGCTCATTTTTCTATATGGGTTTGGTAATTCATAATTGTCTCAGAGCTGAGAAAATGTTTCCTTTAAGAAGGTTAAACAAAGAGTTTATTGACATTAGTGAAGATTGGTTAAAGAAAACATTATTAAATAAAAGGAGCTTTATTTAAACACTAAATTAATCATTTAAAGGCAAATTAGAGGTCGTAACTCCTCCTAAATAAATAATGTTAAACAATAATTAGATATCCATTTTAGATTACAGGCAAGCACTTGGGTTCAGTGGGCTGAAAAACAAGTTTCTTCTCATCTCTTCAAATTTGTTCAATATACATAATTAAAGCGGAAGCACTGCCCTGCTTAAATTTTCCCTTCTGAGATTAAAAAAAGATTCCGTTTGTAACTGTGTGTCATATTTGCCATTAGATGATAAAACATCTTTAAAGCTCCACTTTCATATAGACAGAAGAAAAGATGAGAGCATCCGGAGGGGTCTCCGACAGTGGAAATCGATTCTCCTAAGCTACTGGTTACAGTTATCAATCTTATCAAACAGGCCAATGCATGAGTGCCCTTAGCCACTTCCATTTGTATGATCTCTCTTTGCCAGCGTTAACCTTTCAGACATTACAGAACAAGCAATATGCACTATCTAGACTATAATTACACTCTCAACTCCCTTTCTTTCATTAGCACTCTTAGTCATTTCTTTAGCAGTAGATAAAATTAAAAGAAACGGTCCTTCTTTCTCTTGTCGCTCCGGCGTTGTTTTTTGGGGAGGGCGTTGGGTACCTCAATTTGCAGTTTCCTGTGTGTACGAGCAAACGCTCCACTTATCAGCCCCTTTCAAAGAGTCGTTCGGTACAGGGAATCACACACACAGCAGAAATACATCCTGCCACTGCTGGGTTTGCATTAGGCCTCCTCGGAATGATGGTGGCTGTTGAGCGTTGACAGGAACCATACCACCGTCCTCCAGCCCCTTCTGCAGGTGATGCTCACGCTGGTGCCAACAGCCTTAATAAAAACCACTGGGAATCTTGTCCAGCGTGATGCAAGTGTAAAGGAGTCAGATTAATGAAATCTGACGTTCGCGCTGATAAATAATGACAACGCCGAAAGCAACCTCGGCATGGATGGCAACATCAAAAAGCACAGCAGATTTCCCTTTCTATTAAGGGATTGTCCTGCAAAGAAAGAAGAGGCAACGACAAGGGAAAAGCTGGAAGTTCTGGCAGTATTTTGCACAAATCTGTTATCAGGGAATGAGGTTTTTCGCATGGAAGTGCTGGTCTGCTCCTACATTTGCTGTGCTTGATTTTAGGTAGATAGCGGCAATATTGAGCGTTATCGAAATGCTGCTTTGCTTTATACATTGCAGCCCACCTGAATGAATATTGTCATTGATAACTGCATTATTTGGTTACAGTTATTTTCCATATGCCTGCTCTGCACATGGGGGTCATTTTTATTCCCCTTTCATTGCTGTGACTAAGGTGAACATAACTTGGCATTACGAGACACCATCTATCTGGCCTATTTTCCTGCTGCTTAATTTTCTTTTATTTTTGAAAACGAAAATGGTGGATACAAGAGAGAGATTTTTAACCTGTCTGTGCATATCTCATGCCTCACACAAGTCCACTACAGTTGTAGGGATTGTAGATTTAATTTAATTCCAGTGTTCTTGGAAGAATAACCTCGCAGGGAAAAGTTGTTTTGTACAACGCCGATATCTCTCATTAGCTAGCAAACACAAAGGAAGAGAACAGGACTTTTCTGATTATTTTAGTGTTTTTTTTTTTTTTTCTTCCCTTAGCCACTGAATTTACACACAAAAAGAAAGGCACTTTGTATTTAAGGTTAATCAAGTTTCAGTACAATTTTTTACAAACTGGAATCACACTAATCTTTTTTTTCTTGCTCTTATGTGTGGCTGTTGAAATCCTTAGCTGTGATAAATTAAGCTACTTATTAATCTAATTATCGTACATTCATCCTAGAAACTTTCATGTGACTTGAAAAGGCTATTCAACCTTTTCCCTCCCCTCCTAGAAAGGGCTCAACCTTGCACCAATTAAGATCATTCTGAAGTAATGCTTTAAAAAAGCTTTCTTTAATCACCCAGTGGAACATGGGCTGCGGGTAAGCAAACTAAAAGCTGTGAGAAAAGTTTACCTTACCTTCAAGTTTGAGCATTTGGAATTGGAAGGGGAAGATATAATTGCAGTGCTCCTCTCCTCCTCCTTTTCCCTGCGCTCCCAGGTTAAGTCCGTGCAATTATTTAGCAAGCGAGTTGTTAATGAAATTGCTGGTGATTCCCTGGACCTAGCAGAGGACAAGATGTGAAGATTTGCTTGAGCAAAACGCATGAAATCAAATCCAGTTCTGGGATTACTGGGAATGTTTTGACTCCCAGAGTACCTATTAACCACTCACATTTTATAGGTATGGTGTTGTTTTAATGCCTTATCTATCAACAGGAAAATATCCCGATACCGAAGTATGTATTATCCATCCAGGATTAAAAAAAGAGGGGGAAAAAAAAAAGAAAAACAGAGACAGGGAGACATAGAAAGAAATAGGTTGTAAGTGTATCATATCTTGCACATCCATTCATTGCCAAACGGTTTTGTTACTTTTTCTCATAACCACATAAATGGAGCTATTTTATATTCAAATTAAACTAGGTATTAATTTGAATGCAAAGCAGCTCAGTTTGCGTCGTTTCAATGACAGGTTTACCCCGAGACAGCATTTGTGAGCAGCCCGGCGCGGGGGACGTCCGCTCGTGCTCCTCACCCACTCGCCGTGCCTAGCAAACTTGCTAACTGTGAATAGTTTTTGAAGTGAAGATTAAAAGAGCGGAATTAGAAAGTATAATTACATTTTATTGAAACTCCCGAAATCAGAAAAAAATTCAGCAGGAAACTTTTAGTGAAACATGATGTGTTGTCATTATCATTAAAAGATAAAAGTTCCATACTGTTTTTATCTGTTTATTTGGAAGAAATCCAGCCTTTGCTGTTACGCAGGAAACAAAAAACTGGAATGCAGGAGTAATTATTAAAACTGTGTGATTTGTTATCTCAGCTACTGTCTTTCCAAATGGTAATGCGATATCAGCAGCTGCAGACGGCCGCTGATTTCCTCTATTAGTAAACAAGTGCTTTGGAGACCTGTGTGAGGCACTTTAAGCCCACTACTCCCCGAAGTGCTGTCAGGCTTAACTACTAATCCATGGTATTTCAGAGCACTGGAAATTCATCTTTATAAAACCTGAACAAAAAAGGGAAAAAGCCTGGAGGGCAGGAGCTCCCTCTGGTGAGACAAATGACATGTTCATTTATTAATGAAACAATAACCCTGGAAAGAGGATCAAAGCACATTCCATCCTCACTTTACAATCCCCAATTTTCTCAGGCCATACCATTTAATTGAGCCATGACAATGGAATACTTAATTGTTGCGTTAAAGTTTGAAGAAGCGACTTCTTGAGAATCAACGTTCGCTTCTGGATTATGACAGTATAATGTAGCCGGCTCGTAGCTAGTGCGGTTTTATTCGCTCGCTTTCACTTAGAGAGAGAGGAACTATCACTTGAGTCTTCTACTAAAGGCCTCTTCTTCCTGCCCAAGAAGATCCATTGCCATTGTCTAACTGCCCCTTCCTTCTCCCCTTGTCCAAGTTGCTCTCCGCACTTTCCTGGCGGTGGGTAGGGACCGTGGGTGCAAAACGTGCTGCGGGTGCGAATGCACTTGTGTTGTACTGGAGGCTGGCACCATCCTGCTTCTTGTACCAGTATTACTTAAGTGCCGCCCTTCATTTAATGGGCCGCATGAAGGTTGCCAGCTTGGTCTACACTTGCCTCAGGGATACCCTTCCTCCTCTTGATCTGTATTTAAAACACGTGGGTGCTCAATATTTGGGGGCTATTGAAGGGCTTTAGATTCTCACCCTGATTTCTGGTTCTTCCAGAAACTCATGTGGTTCTCCCTCAAAATTTTGAGACAAAAGGTCCACCCACCTGGTTTTGTACCCCTCTGTTGCTGAGTTCCCCAATATTTCAAAAGGACATGTGGAAAACAAAAGTGCCAAAAATGGAAGCTGGTTTTCCATAAAGAGCAGTAATACTTAAGAAACTCATGCAGGTGTCACATCTGCCTCTCCAAGTGCCTGCTTCATAACACCCCATTTTATTTGAAATTGTTACTGATGACTCATTTTATATAAATGATTTTTTTACTGACTCAGTATTCAATAGTGGTTTGCTGAATTCCTTTTTCTTAGCCTTATTCCAATTTAAATTTCATTTTCTGTGTACCTGTAAAGAAGTAACCTGAATAAATGTTATGCACAGGCGTGTGCCACCTCTAATACATTACAGTATATTAATTCTTCTTATGACATACAGCATAATACGCTTGCCTGTACGCCGTGCCTATCGTCTCAGAGCCCTGAGGCACTTACAAACATTAACTAAGCCTTGCAATCTTCTTACTTTGGGTAAACAGGGACAGAAGGAGGTTAAGTCTTCATCCTGACAGCTCTGCACAGAGCTGGGCACTGAACCTTTGTACCCTGACACCTTCTTGTAGGCTCTAGTGAGTCCGCGCTGCCTGCGTAGTGGCTACACGTTCCCTGTTGCTCCATCCTTGATGGAGAAGGTTACTTCGAGAAGGAGGAGTGGAGCAGGGATGCTGTGATATAATCTCCAAATGGACTTTGTTGTTGTTGTTTCCTGGCACAGTGAGATGCAGTCAGGGACCCCAGACCGGTGCGTGTGGTCTGAGCTTGCACATCGGTAGGTTTGCAGCATGGTCGTGCCAGACGCCCAGCGGGATCACAGCTCTAGAAATCAGCCCTTCTCCTCATATTCAAAAATCTGCATTCTTTTCCTTCCTGTTTGACATGGAAAAGCAGCTTTGCATTCTGGTGAACTATGCCAAGACGTTTCATGGTGAAATCCATCAAGGTGAATGAGTATTGTCATTTGGACGAGCACCTCCAGGGCCCACTGCTGCCCTTGCACTGGGATGAGCAGCACTCTGGACCCCAGGCCCTTCCCTCGTCCCCTCTCCCACATTCTCTTTCCTGTGCCAAGAACAGCCAGGACTCAACTCTGCATCTTTGGGAAGGCATACATTTTATGTTGACTGCATTACTCAAAACCATGCTTGAACACAGATGTTCAAATGCAGGTTGCATTGAGGAAATATCCAATTAGATCTTAGGAAAAAAAAATGTGACAAATGTGGTCAAACACTGCAGCAGGGGGCTGGAGAGCCCGTGGGTCACCTGCTCGGAGATGCTCAGGACTCGGCTGACAGAGCCCTGGGCAACCTGACTGAGTGTTGAAGCTGGCCCTGCTCCAAGGAGCGAGGGTCAGACCAAAAGAGCATCAGTATTAACCATCTGAATTGCCTGTGATTACGCATCCGGCCCCTACAGCCTTCTTGGGTTTGACCATCCTGTTCTCACTTGTCTGCTACCTTTATGGAAGGGATTCGCAAACTTTGAAAGGGCTGAGCATCTCGTTTTGCTAAATGCTGATTGTTACTATATATTTAACTGGCGATGGCAACCAAAAATCAGAGCTAGGTGAAATTCCATTGGCTAAGCCTTGAAGAAGATGGTAAATCCCTGTCTCGGAGCAGAAGCGCAAATGATTCTAGAAATAGGATATAAAGAGGCAATAGAGAGAGATGCAGCTGTTGAGAAATCCACCTAAAGAACAGGCCAGCCTTGCAGGGTATAAATCCCTCTGCACTGGTCAAGATCTGTTCTGCAGTATTTGATAGAAAATACCATCTTGTCCCCCCTGTTTTGTTTTAAACACTGTCACATCAGGAATGGGGTGGGATGAGGAATCCTTCTGGACTGGAGCTTCAGGTGAAGTGTAATTCTGCTGAAAGAAATATCTTGCACTTCTCACTGGGTCATTTTGCATACACAAGGTGAGATCTCCCTGCATTCCTATAGCTAAAACAAGCGGATGGGGAAGTCAGAGGAAAGAAACTGCAGAACAAAGCCAAAGGTATCTCTAGTTTTCTTTTCTCCCCAGAGTGTTAAGAAACCTGTAGGATTTCTCCTTTGTGAGGAGGGTATGAGAAGGGCGCTGTTTCCATGAGCTCTGGTCATTCGCTGGCTTGTTTTCTGTGCCGCCTTGTCCCTCCGGGGCGAATATCGGGTTGCTCCGACCACCCCTCGTCATTGAGCTTTTGGCAGGTGAAGCGCATGGGGGCTGAGGACCTGAAAAACCACCCTGGTGCTGAGCTGGGGGAACCTTCTCCCCTCCCGCTGTGCCACCCTTGCACCGTCCCCTCCGTGCCCCAGGTGCCCCCACCTCCCTTTGCCAGTAGTTTTGCCCCAGATCCTCTGGGTTTTGCCCGAAGGAGGGAAGGAGGGCAGGCAGCAATGTTGCATAGGAAGCGACACCCCTTGCCTTTCTGGGGGATGAGGAGGAACGTCAGGACCACTAGATCAATGCCAAGGGCTCCGAAAGGAGGACGCGGTCCAGCCGGGTGCGTGGAGATAAATCTGTCCCCATTGGTGTGGGTGAATTTGGCTCCCTCCACCCCACTCCTTACCTACTGAGTCCTTAGAAATCCGATTACTGATCCAGGGCAGCACAGCCTGTACGTGCAGACAAGCAATCACATTGCCTTTCCTCTGCTCCAGCTCCACGGGTTCTGCAGCTGATGTTTACAGAGAAAAAAAAAAAAAAAAAAGGAATATTAAGGCAAAAAAACCCCAACAACAACAAAAAAATGATATTGCTATTATACAGAAGCTTACAATATAATATATTACTGTTCTGTTATAGAGTGATTAAGGGTTTCAGCTGAGGCTGGACAATATATAATGCTCTGCTGTGATGTAATAAGAGCTGGGAAACTAAAGCAAGTCAAGAATGAGGGAACAGAGGGATGGTAACCCCGGAGCTGCAGCAAGGGAACGGGGGTACGGAGCAAGTGAGGCCCTGATCTGGCCAAGGAGCAGGTCTGCGCACAGGGAAAGGTCCTCGAGGCACAAAATGAGGCACATGGAGGTGCCCCAGGGGCAGAGGGAAAGAGATCCAGGACCCCAGAGATCTGAGAGCCAAAACTTCAACCCACCCTCCTCGGGTCCAGCCCCAGAGCCTGATGTGGGGACATGCGGTAGCACCCTGGCTGTTTTGGCAGCACCCTGGGAGGGCTTGGATGACCGCATTGGACAAACTAAACCAAGTGAGCAGACGCCAGGAAGAAATATTTAATTATCCTTCTCACCATTATGAGCAACTTCTGCCACTCTTCAGGTTATTATACAGTAAATAACCAGTTTTCTAAAGGACAGAGCTGTTTTAATTATATGACAATGAATGCATAATTATTATGTTTGTTAGGAATGAATCACAAGACAACAGACTTGATATTGCTGCTCTAGTTAGTGCATCTTAATTACTTTTTCATTTATTTTGCATATAAAAGCTATTTGCTAATTGTCTTTGCTGTAAATATGCAAAATATAATTAGTCATTCATAATTCTTTATGTGTTATCTAACTGTACATTTGTTACTGAGGAATGTATATTAAAGTTTGAATATTTAATGGGCTTTTGTGGCATAGAATATTTTTGTACAAAGTTTTCAGGAAATATTAACAACATAATTTAAACCTTCTTTTAACCCCTTTTCCTATGCAAACTAATGCTTCCTATAAAGACTAGATATTGATAAACTAAACCCCCTGGAAATCCATTTCTATTTTCTAAGCATACAATATAAATCCATTGCTGATGATATGAAATGCCTCTTGGTCTCAAACTGAAACCAGAGAGATTAGAGCCTGTTAAAAGTATTGCAAGTTGCTCTCTGCAGTGAATTCAAACCATAAGTATAGAATAGCAAATGCATTCAAATCATATTGCAAGATTAAACATCTCAAATGCATTTATCTTTGCTGTGGGTTCATTACCGTGACATTAGAAGGATCTGATGGCAATAGGCATTTTCTCGTAGGTATTGTTGATCATAGCAGAGGTCACCATTTCTGTTTACTCTGCGGTTATTAAGCATTTGTCTAATAATAAAATATATAAGACTTTAAATCTCAATTTTATTCTTTCTCTAATTTTGGCACTTGTTGGATACCTCTTTTATTTGCATTGCATGCCCTGAAATGGAATTTCAGGTCCAGCTAAAACACTGTGGATTGCTTCCTTTATGTCTTCTTTTTTAAAAGGCTTAGACTGGTTTCATCTGTCATTAGCACTCTGTAAGGCCCGCAGTTCCTGGGAATGTTTTACATTGTGATTAGATTCATTACAGAGATTGACTGGTTAAAATGGGCCGTGTGTTTCTGAAAGTTAAATTAAAGTACAGGTCTCAAGAACCTCCATAGTTAATTATATATTATCTCCTCAGTCGTCTCCATGAAATGCTGCCAGTTCACTCTCCTGATGCATGTCACATTCTACATTTTTTCATCTCAAACATTTGATTTACTATCCGGTTGTACTGTTAATCCTATGTCATGACACTCCTATTCACTTCTGCTTTTCAACTGAAAGCAGCTTCCTATGAAGATAAAGCTAGGTAAAATCTATTGTAAAGGAAAGAATAACTTGAATGCAGCTATCATATCGAAAAGAAAACACACTCCTCCACTCTTCACCCTTTAGACGTTCTGAATACTTTTCTTAATGATGAAGTCAAAGAGAATAGCCACTGAGAATACAAGTCATGGTTATTTTTTTCCCTCAGAAGTAATCCTGCTCTGTAATGCTGTAATTGTTCTTATTTACGTAGGGTAAATCTTTTTAAACTAACATATATAAAAACAGAATGACAGTAGGGTATAAATTAGAAAAAAAACACGGCTAACATGCTTTAGTAAATTGTGATATGAATAAATCATACATAGACCTACTTATCAAACAAGTATTTAGAAGCAAATTTAAATAATG
>VZSV01000060.1:515560-543060 GCA_013398735.1 Nothocercus julius | reverse complement strand
TGTTACGGGTGCTCCTATGTGGAGCATCTCCCTTCTGCCGAGACGGAGGTTAGAGCCACCGTTAGCAGCTCTGCATGGACTTCTTTAAAAGCAGGGCTGTGTCACTGGCCTAACGCATCACTGTGGTGTGTTCTTTAAATAGATATTCAGAGAACGGCTCAAATGCAAAGAATTGACTGATAGCTTATTAAAGGGGACCCATGCAAAGCCTTCTAAATTCAAGGCTCATTCAAATAAGAAATGAAAGCCCATGACATTTCCGTAAGGACTAATGATAGTCTGTAATGTCAATATGTCTTTGGTATATACACATTGAAATACTCCTATGCCTGAGTATCTATTTATGGGTTAATGGCATGCAAAATTTCAGCTGGGAACTTAGAACGAACATTTTTTCCTCTTCAATAATTGCAACATTTGAGAGAGCTAATGTAATTATTTTTTTCGCCTCTAATTTAATATGCAGCAAACTCATTTTTTTTTTCTCAAATATTATAAAAAAGGATTTTCTCCCTGACTTTGACTTTGTTTGCTAAGTTTCAGATCTGTAGCATGTAAATTTTATGGCTGAATTAAAAAAAAATCACTAAACTAAAAATAGAAGTTTTAGTAGAAACATGTTCAACTTAAACTGTAGTGGCTTCATAGCAATGTGAATGTGGCACTATAATTATAGTTTAAAAAGCAATTAAGATAAAAGTCAATACGAAGAGATCAGCCAAATATCAAGAGACCAAATTCTAAGCAAAACAAATCTCTAACTTCATGCTAAACAAACTTTTGGTGGCCCATGTATCCAACAAATTAATATTCATATCTATACGTGTGAATGTATAGAGGACTGGTTTGCCAGGGCGGTCATGTTGCTGTGGAAAAGTTTGGGCTTGACTTTGGATATTTTCTTGCGAAATACTGTGTCGTGGAGAAGTGACTGGGCAGCCCTAACTTTACTTCTTGAGCAGCCTGTAGCAGATTTAGGCTGTGTGTAAATATAAGTGTATGAGTATATGTGCCTGCACACTGGAAAATGTTGCATTAAACTTACATCACACAGACACACAAATAAAGAGATATATAGGTACATAAATTCAATATATTTGTGCAGCTATGGGTATGTGTGTATTATATAGATAAGAATTATACACATCTCCCTTAAGTTTTTATTCTCTTTTTATTTCTGTTCAACGTTGATTGCAAATTCATTCATATATTAGAAACTTGACTGTAAAAGACAATTATAATATTACCCTATTTTTTTAAGCACCTGTAATAATCCTGCAAAATTTAATACCTCAAAAAATTGTTATTAAATTGTAAACTTTTCAATGGAAAAGTATAGATTTCTATTCAATTCTGTAGACAAACTGAGTACAGAATTGCAAGACACAGACCGACTTCTGATATATTCAGTTTGATGGGAATTTTCCATAAGGGAATACATTATGTCTTAACCAATGTTTTGCCTTAAAATGTAAGTTTTTCTGAACCAATTAAATCAACCAGCTAATCTTACACACGAAACATTAAGCAAGAATGAAGTGTCTGCAATTAGCAAATAGCTTTGATGTGGCTAAATAGGCATCTCCATGCATCACCAATGCTGTGGGTTTAAGTCCCTGATGATGCTAGATGCGCTGCATGTAAATGTTTGCTGTCTATACGTTTCCAACCAGCTGGGTTTTTGAGCAGCGGCACTACTGGGCTCAGAGAGATGGAAAACCCGATTGCACTCGCCATCGTTAGGAAGAGGGTTGCATTAAAAGGGGGCTAAAAGTAAATAAACCAGCAAACCCTGGCAGAGCGCTGCCCTGAGAAAGCAGGAAAAAAGCTGCCCCTGAAAACAGACATGTTCTTTAAAAGCACGTGCAACAGGATGAAAAGAGCAATATGAATAGCGCGATGGCCCGAAGTGTAGAGCGGCCCAGCTCTGCTGGCTTGGGAGCAAAGCTTGGCAGCCCCTGCGACGCCTGGCCCCGTCCTGAGCGCAGCAATTTTGGCAGTGTGATACACAGGAGCTGCAGGAAATCCAGAAGCATGAGAAGTTGGGCTTGAAGGTGTAGACTGGTAATTGCTCTTATTCTTCATGCAAGCACTAAAATACGGCCCTGGCCAGGCCAGTGGGGAAAGCACCTCGATGCATCGGCATGGCCATCCCCGGCGGCTACATCTAAGGAAGACGGAGCATCAAATCCCCAAATTTAGGCAGCAGAAAGACAGAAATTTAGGTGTTCCCAACCAGTGAGTGCACTGATTACCAAGTGAATAGCGTGAAGGTGAAGCTCTTCCAATCCATCCTAAAAGAGCTATTTATTTTGTATAAATAATTCAATATTCACTGGGGGACACACTGAGTCTAGGGGGGTCAAGGAGAAGCTGGCCATGAGCCATCCTTGAAGAGCGCCAAGGAGTTGTTCTGGTACTCGCCTAGGACGTGGGGCACTACGGCTTTGGCCAACTTGAGAGAATACTTAAATGACCAAATAGGGTGGGTATTGCCACAATACAAGAAATAGGAATTGAACCATTTGTGTGAGGGTTGGAAAAAGAAAGTGAGCACTGGAAGGACACATGCTTCTTTAAGAAACTGCTATCATAAAATAAATAAAGCCACAGTTAACAGTGAACCTAGCAACCTACTTAAACAAAGATCAATAATAAGGATAGATACTGCTCATGCAAACTAATTGTTGTCTCTGAATGTCAAAAATGACTGGAGTGAGTGATCTGTAAGGAGGAAACTTGTACTTTCTTCAGCACATATGGGTGATTTTCACTAAACAATGAAAATCCAGCTAAGCAAACAGGTGCAGAGAGAGGCGCTTTCCTCCTTGCATCTGAACTTCTTGTTATCCCATCAGCAATTAACATTTCGCATCTCCTGTACTGCTTGCCTGAAGATCTGAAGGTAAGTTGTAGAGATGAATTAATCAGGCATCAGGGACCTTGGAGGGTTTTGGGGGAAAAAAGGCAGAAAGGATTCCCAGACATCATATATAACATCCCTTCTGCATGACAGGCAGCAGCGCTCCTGGATGCTTCGCTGTGTGCATTACACGCATTACATGTTAACAATAATTTTAGGCTCAACAAGGTGGAGGTCAAAAAAGCACATATGTAATTCCTCTACCTTTTCTCAACACCTCAAAATCTGCCTACAAAAGGACTCTTTGGCTATGGTGCACATTTTTTGGATAGTGCCTAATGACCTGATCCTTACTACCACACAAGGGAAGATAGGGTGAAGTAGAAGAGCTGGCCCATGTGCATGGGCACTGGGGTAATTTCCTCATTTTCAGATGCTTTGCAAGTTGCACTAAAAAGTGAAGTAAAACAGTAACAACTAATAAAAATGAATGAACCTGAGGCAATGTTTTGAAGACCAACATACCTGGATGCACAAAGATAAGTGTCAAGACTCCCTTCCAGCCCTTCCTCCATTTGAAGAAAAGGCCTGAGGTTGCAAGACAGCCATCCAGGAGTTGGCATCAACTGGTTTGTTTGAATGACTTTTCTGAACAACTAAACCCATAACCACGTCTCCAAAATTAGGAAGGGTGAGTGACAGGGGTGTCAACAAATCAACTCAACTTCCTATCACGTTGTTTGGAGATGATGCCTACAAGAGCAGGAGGCAACCTCAAAAATTGATAGCAAAGAGAATGAGGGCCCCTTTTTTATCTTCTTCTGGGTTAAAAATATATTTCCCTTCTTCTCATTACTCATTCACCTGATTATGGTTGTGTCTAGAAATGCTACAGACCAGGTAGTGGATGGAGATAAAACAGGTGGGCATGGATGCATCAGAGAAGAGTAGTTGCTCCCACCTAGATGCTCCTCTTCCTCATCAAGATGAAACCAAGTGAAAACAGAAATGGGGACCCAAAGTCAAGCCTTCAGCTGGGACGCAGTAGCATCAGCCTCAAGTCCCTACCAAAAAGTCAGTGACTCATACAAAGTAGAAGAGCTGCCAAAGCAGAGCTGCCCAGAGACCCTGAGCCCCAAACCCGGCTGCTTGGAGGACGGGTCCGGTCCTGCTGATTCGAGTCGCTCGGCTGAGGCCCCTAAATCAGAAGGCCAGTTCTGGGGCCTCTGAGGTCCCAGCGAAGGCCCAGATGTGGTGCCTGGGGGGCGCAGGGGACAGCGTGGACCCATTTTGTGCCTCAGCCATCCTCAATGGCTGTCCGCAGCGTGATGCCCGCAACACAAAGGCAGCATAAATATGTAAGAAGGTCTTAAGAGGCTGTCCTGTGGGAGGCCAGGGCTGAAAGGAGGAGGGCTGGGAGGGCATACAGGGAGCTTGTGAGGGGAGCTGCCCCCGCGAGAGGGGAGCGGAGCGGAGGGAAAGCTGCCCTTGCCTGAAAGGGGCTGACGCCGGGGTTGCACCCGGGCCCCACTGCAGACCCCCTGCCTGGAACAACTCATTTCTCTGCTCCTTAGTGCCCATATGCAAGGAGAGGCTCATAATGCACCTTGTCTCAGCTGCTTGCTGTGATGCTTTAGACTATATGCTCTTCTTGGTGGTGCTTGGAGGTATTTGTGCCGCACCAAGCATGGCAACCCAGTAATGTGCATTGTTAGGTGCTACCATACTAAAACTGCTATTAATATTTCTTATTACAACTGTTAGAAAAGTGCAATTTTGCTCTGGCCTTGTTTTCTTTAGTTCGTTTACAAATCAGAAGACAGACTATGGCAGAGGGCGGTCAGGAGGGATCTCATCATGGAAAAGATGCACAAGGGGGAATAATCTCCCTTGGAGCACTGGGAATCCAGGACCAGTCTCTCACGGCTGTGCCTTGTGCAGACTGCTGGCAAATAACCCAGCTGAGCTCCTCTTGCTGCCTTCCTGGGCTGCTAGCATCTCTCCTACCCATCTGCCCATTGCCTGCAAACTTATAGACTC
Source organism: Nothocercus julius (assembly GCA_013398735.1). Taxonomy (NCBI): domain Eukaryota; kingdom Metazoa; phylum Chordata; class Aves; order Tinamiformes; family Tinamidae; genus Nothocercus; species Nothocercus julius. The sequence continues at coordinate 538,157 of VZSV01000060.1, read as the reverse complement.
GTAACATTTTAGAGCCTTCTCCTGCTCTGAGAAATCTCACCAAGAAAGTCAGAAGTTCCTAAGGCAGCCTGGCAGATGGGCAATGAGATTGTATATCTTGTGCTTCCTGAGGAAGGCAGGCTAAAACAATAAGAATACGTATAGAATATGATGCCTCATTAGTTGACATCAAAAATTCCTCTGAAATTATCATTTTCAACTCATTGCCAATTAAATTAAATTCATATATGCCTGTAGAAACATTTGGGTCTCCAGGAAGAATCAGTGTTCAATTAAAACAGAAGCCAAACACCATTAAAATAGAAATGTACAGTAAGTGTAGTTGAATTCCACCTGTTCATTCCAGATGTTTGCAGTGATTCGCACATCTAAAGGCTCAGTAAATAGAGCTAATGATGGTTCAGAATGTCTTAATACCAGGAGCTGCATCACTTAAAAATGAAACTGCTTGAATAAGGTTAGAAGGCATACTGCTAAAAACCCTGTGGGGATAACACTGCCCTTGTGGCAAGCTACAGCTTGAATTTTCTTGAGGATCCAAGACTGAAGCAATTCTCCGGGGATCTGCTTCTGATTCCTGGTTTAGTGAAGAGAGGAATCTCTGGATTAATAGGATGAACAGAAAATTGAGTATGCAAAGAAAAATAGTGCACATGAATGACAAGTGCCACCCTCCTGAATATATGTCACAAAGACCAGATACCACCTGGCCCTCTCGGTGGCTGCTGCTTTTAATGCCATGTGCATGTATGGTCTCACGCATATATGTGGATGCAGGCATGGTCACTCTCACAGCATGTTTGCATTTATGCTTGGGGAAGCTGAATTTCTCTCCTTTTGTAGCCACAGTACTTTAAATTCCCTGGGTAATTTACTTATTACAGAGATTGTCCATGTCCTCATCCTACACGGAGGCACCACCATAACAAGGCAGCATTGCAAACCTGAGGATCTAAAGACTACACTTTTCCTTGCATGTTCACAATGCTTAAAGAGCATGCTCTGAGCTAAATCCAACTGCCAGCGGACCAGCACTCGTAGAAATCCCCTGCAATGAAAGGAAAGCCATATAAAAGAAGCTCTTCCCCCAGCCAGGGAACTAATGAAGTTAGGATTCCTACAGATTTGTTCTCCAAGCTCCCTTTCCCATGTCCCTTTTGTGCTGAGGTTCCCTTTTGTTTTCCCTACAGTTTCTGCAGGGACAATCACAGTTGGCAATTTCACAAGCATTTAAGGATGAAGTATCTCTGAAATCTTATGCTTCTCCATCCGTTTGGTTGAAATTGGGCCATAGATTAAAAACTGAGGACTGAGGATTAAAAACTGAGCTCTGAGAAGTCCAACTGTCTGTTCCAAAGCCAGAGCTCTTTCTATGCTAGACTCTACCCTCTGCTGATCACAGATCTTCTCTGGTGAACAAGAATTTTGTAATCTGCAGTTCCTGGCTTGATATGTTGGGATCTTCCCTTGAAATTTAGCCAAGCACAGGATAAGTCCAAGATATCAGCAATCCCAAAGGTCATCAAAACAAAAAACATGTGCTTCTTCTTTGTGGTAAGGTACTCAAAGCTATAGGACACCAGAGAGTAGGGCCAGGAGGGTCTCATAAGACAGTCTAGTCCATGCCCTGCCTTAAGGCAGGATTAGTGTTAGCTAACTATTTCTGACAGATATTTGTCCAGCCTGCTCTTAAAAACCACCCACAAGGTCCTCATGCAGTCTGTTCGGTGCTCCTGTTAACTCATCACATAACAAAAGAGTATAAGGTGGGAGGGAACGGACTGTAGCTGCCCCTGTCCATAAAATATGTTCATCACTACCCTGGAAAGACAGTGCATGGTTTAGTCTGTACAGCTGGTGTAGCAATTTTTGGAGCAGGATGGCAGAGTTTGCTCCGAGATCTGACATCTTGGCACTTGCTGCAAGAGCACCCAGAGGCCACTCTCCATAGCTACAACGTCACCTGCCTTGTGCGAACAGAGGTGACTGGGTGCCCACCCAAACCACCTGGATGTTGGCTGCAAGTCTAGCCATAGGTAGAGCATCAACCATGCAGATGGGAAGATCCCATGATCCTGACTCTGACAACCCAGAGCCTGCTGCAAAATTCCACGTTGGGTGGCATTTTGCAGAAGCAATTGGGAATATCCCGGGCAGCAGCACAGGGAAGCGGGAGAATCATGGAGCGACAACCGCCGTTGAGCCAAGGAGGGGGATTGTATTCCCTTCCCTTCTGCCGCCTTCTCTCTCTCACACATGCAGTCATTCCTCAGACTGTGCACAGGGACCAGGATTTGGGCCTTAATTAATAGGATTATTTCTTATGAATTCCTTCTTCCATAGTATATTTTAATAAAGCTGATGACTTCCCTTCAGTAAAATGCCAGGGGTGTGTTTACAGGGCTAGGGATGCAATGATTATTATTGCTGCCCCATTAATACTGCCCGATACGGAACTTCTCAGGTTAGGAGAGATGGGGAACAATGTTCCCCTCAGCTCACAGAAGCCCTGTTACTATAACATCTCCCACACACCGAGAACCTCTCCAAGATGTGGACATACCCCAAGGAAGACAAGTAGCGGCTCAAGGGTTACGCCTGAAGGGGAAACAAAATTTTCCCCATAAAAAAGATTTTTGCCCAAACCCAATGTTGGGAAATGTCAGTTGCGAGGAAAAGTAAGAGCTCGCACCAAGGAGGAGCTGAGTACCTTAGCTGTTGCTCCGGTTTCTGAAGCTCTTTACTTCATTATTGTAATACAGCCTTTCATGTGATTTCTCTATGTAACTGATAATGTTCTTGAGCTTGCATTTCACAGGAAAGGTTATTTTTGAAAAGAAGAAAGAAAATCCTTATCAACCCACACGCTTGTTGTAGGAATGCCAACTCTCTTATAAGTACGGACCCATCCATTCCTTTATTTTGATGTAAAAAATCTCCCAGCCTGTACATACTACATGTAAGAGGTGTTGCAAACACAACTTGATCTCATCTCACTCTGAAGACAGCAGGGCCTTTCTTCCCCAGAATAAATTCCAAACAAACTCCCCCCCTCTAGGGCCTGGCTTTCCTGGCACCTTCAACAACAAAGATAAACTTCAGCCTATGTTTCCATTCCAAGCTTAGTTGTTTGACGGTTTTTTCCCCCATACCTGACTCTGTCCCCTACAAGAAGCAATTATCTCAATTATATTGTGGCTGGGGAGAACTGAATATCCTTCTGATATGACCCGGTGATATCACAGCAACTTCTGCAGGTGTCACCTAATTTCATAGAGGGTACCTCAAAAAAAGGCTTCTCCTTCAAGTGGATCTTGGACACCCCCAGCATAAGTAAACCTTACAGAAATGAAAGAGAGGGAATGGCAAAAAAACTATTCCGAAAAAGATCATCTCCTTGTCCGCGAGTGTATGGACCAGTTGATATGTTTTTTGCTAAAAGCAGCTCTGAGGAAGAGGTTATCCTGACTGTTCATAGACGCCTGGGAGTCCTGTCTCACTGTGGGGTGTTTAGGTGGAGAAGGCAATCTCAGAATTTTAGTTTTTCAGAACAAATGTCTCCTGTCTCCCCAGAACACATTTCTGGGCCAAGTGAGCTCCCGTGTTGGAAGTGTTTCCAATAACAAAAGAAAGAAAGCCTGCCTCTCTTTTTATCATTTTTTTTTTTTTTATACATTCTCAGAAAATTCATTGTCCAAATAGTCTGGATGTGGATCCAGATCTGGTATGGTAGAGATCATTCACGCAAAATTTCATAGGCAAAACCTGCTCCTCTCTGCAGAAGGCTCAAGTGAACATGAAAGGTGCCTGGCAGGGCTGATGCTGCCTTCACTGTGAATCGATCAGCGTGGCTCCATGGCATTACGGCAAGTGGGAGAAACGCAAAACCTGCTGAAGGGGCACGACATAGATTTTCTGTAATTAGTAGCTGATGCTTATTGATTTTTGAAATAGCAGCTCTTTAAAATGAGGACAGGTTGCACAATGGTCACAGTGGCCCAGAGAAATGTGCCCAAGCTCTCAGTCTGCTTCAGGAGCAGATAACAGCAACAACATTGCCGCGCTTAGTAGCACGCCTGCGATGGATCGAGGAGCACATCTAAAACCCCTTTCACTTCAGAGCAATTTGTGCAAATAAATACAGGCATTTCTAAGATTTGATTGACTGAAGCCAGTGAGAAAGTCTCTGCTGACTCCGCTGGGCTCCAGATAAGGTTCTTTAGTTCAGTGGCTTCCAAAATGCATCTGCTTTTCTGATTTAGTGCTATTGTTTGATGCAGGTCAAAACCAAATGAGCCTTAATTAGCTTCAAACTGAGTTCCCATGTTTACAACATACTGTTTCATGCTTGTACTTAATTCAGATATATACGTTATCAATCATCTGTGAATTTTGGCTTTTCTTGAAATACCTGCTTCTCTCACAGTCTCTCACTAGCTACAATGCCATGGTGCTAAATTCTCATACAATCAAAGGTACTGTAAAAAAAGAGGAAATTCTTGTATATTAGGACAGAAAAAAATGCACACAACTTCTTTGCTCACTGATGCAACCAAAACACCCAGGAGTTATTATAATGTGCATTCCCTTGACAGAGACTTTTATTTCATGCAAATTACTATGATTAAGATTCGAATACTTTTTTTTTCCATTTCGCACATTACTTAATCAATGTGAAGTACTGTGTAAAAATTGCATCTCTTCATAACAGTGATTTTGACCAAGTCAAGTGTTGCTGCTAGAATCCTAATCCAGACTTGTGATTCAATTATCATTTAGAGACTTTCTAAATTCAAATTAAGTTTACAAAAAAAAAGCTAATATCAGTATGGATCATTTGTAGGTTTTATCAAAATAGCTTCCTGTTGCAAGGGAATGTAAAACGTGTTAGATTCTTTCTGTTTCATTTACTTATTTAACTTAACGTGAAAAATATACTGTGCTGCATAGAAATCGAGGATAGAAATGCACACCTTGGGACAATTCTTGTTTATATTGCATTGTTTCTATTTTATAGTCAGACACCCTGAGAATTCTGGATCTGAGCATTGACTGAAGCAAGCACATTACCAGATCTTCATGAGCTACCACTCATCAATTGAGACAGAAAACTGAACAGTTACTTGCTTCAGTCCTTGGAGCAAAAATGTTTTGCCTACCTCAGGTAACAGGTAAAAAAACATATCTGTTTAAAAATCTCCCTCTTGACAGTGATCTATTTTAAAAATGGGATAGAATATCCACATATGGGGGGGGTCAGGAGCCCATGAACTCCCATAAGCTCATGGCTTCCAGTTGTAGTCTTCATGGTGAGGTTGGGTATTTCAGTCCTGTGCTCCTTAGGCAGTGGGACAAGCTCAGCATGGGCTGCCTCATGGATTTGAAGGCCAGCAATACATATCATGATGGCCTGGTCTGCCTGCTTATATTTTCATTTAGTTTGGCACGGAAAACCCTTCCTCAAAGCCAGCAATGCTGGTGGAACCTGAACATTTCAGGGGTTAAAAAACCCCAGCTACTCAGTGCCATCAGTGAAGAAGCTGATACCTCCCTTGACCCAGGAGATAATACAATCCATTCTGCAGAGTCTTAGTTGGGAATTCACAATGTAAAGCCTCTAGATTTTAGAGTCTAGCTACAAAATTACATTTTCATTAATATTTTGACTAATTATTCTAACTACAGCCACCTAGAAAGGTTACCTGGTCTCTTAAATCTGGTATGTATGTAGTATGCTAGCAATTTTCCTTCCCTTTGATTCCTCACAGGACAGAAATTAGACATTGTCATTCCATATTATTTGCGACATGTTGACATTATAATTTAAAAGGATGCAGCAGTTCTGAACAGCTGGAGAGTAATCCTGAACAATCCTTGACAGTTTCCTTTGGAGGATGAATGCCCCTCCCCGGAGAATTGTACAGTCTCTTATTTAAAACTAAGAGCTAATTTTAGACAGTTTGCCCTCTTAGAAATGCATGCCACAGAGACTTCTCTACATGGTGAACAGCAGTGACCAGAGATAAGCACCCACACAGAAAAAGAGAGAGTGCTAAAATAGATTTTTCCTCTTCTAAGAGACACGACTTGCTTGCAATATTGCCTGATGGAGCCAAAGAGAGGCTCTCATTACTGGTGCTCTTCAAGACAGTCCTCCCTCATGCTATGCTGAGTTGAAAGCTTCTTGGACACAGCAGCTTATTTGGGGACTGCTGAGGCTTATTTCTCCTCTGAGACTTGGAAGAATTTGTGCAAGCAAGGAAATGTTTTTCTTCTAACCATGGCTTCAACACACTGTGCTTGAGACTCATTCTCCTGGAAGAAGCAGGGAGGGAACTGCAGTAGGATTGCACGTCCCTTCCAACTCTCAAAGATCTTTCAAGGCCTGACACTGCAGCCCGCGATGGGAGTCAGCAAACACCTTGTGTAGGTGGGAACACATGTTGTATGGCTTGGTCTTGTGGGTGGCTGAGGGATCAGATGGGGAGCGCTGTGGGACATCTCCCAACAGTCATCCCTCTAGGAGCAAAGGAAGATGGAGGTTCCACCTTTGATGGCATCCCAATTCTGCAGCTAAGGGTTGGTCTTGAGGAGAGGTTCAAGCACTTCTTTCCAAAAAGTGCTTTTGTCTTGAGCCAAAAACATCTTCACCTTTTTCCTTTTCTTTTGTAGGAGAATCCTAACTTCATATCCTCATATTCTTGGGACTTCCCAGGCAAAGGTACTCTGTGGACAGGTCAGATATCAGGCTGACTCACTAGTCAGGTCGGTGGGGTGATTTGCCTTTATACTAAGGGTAGATAAAAATTGCTAAAGTGACTGCTGCCTTACTGTGTGCCGTGTTGTCTGAACAGGACAAGGATAAGCAAGAAGAAGCCCTTAAAACACAGCACAAAGAGGTTTCTGTTGGTGCATGGGCTGGAGGAACTGCCAAAACAGAAGAGCTCTCCTGAAAAGCTGGTTCATGCTATGCAGCTCTTGCCTCTTCAGGGCTCAAAAGCAAAGAAGAGCTTGAGGGATCAAACCTCCTTGCAACGTAGAGACCGAGCAAAAACCCTCTGCATGAAACAGCCCTAAGGCTGAGCCTGCTCTGTGTGACCTTTTTTATTGCTAGAACCACAACAGACGTTAGCATGGTCAGGGGGCTGGGCACTGATGGCCAATTTCCACTCCACTGGCACCACTGAAGGATATTCTCACTGGCTTCGGTATAGGTACAGTCCAACCTTTAGCCTGTACAAGGTCTTCTTCCAAGCTGAACATGTCATCTTGGGGACAGGAGGTAACTCCTGAGTAAGAGTCTAGTGTGATGGCCAGATAAAAATGTCTAGAGTTGACCTGTGCTGCATACTGTGCTCAATGAAGTCACAGGGAAATTTGTCATTGGTATCAAGGACAACAATCTGAGGTCCCTTTTTCAGTTGTCACTCAGAAGTTGGTCTCATAGTTACTATCAGTAAAAAAATCTCTAGCAAACCATGTTAGTGCTCCAAAGAGGAGATCCTATCAGAAAAAAAAAAAAAAAAAAAAAAAAAAAAAAAAAAAAAAAAAAAAAAAAAAAAAAAAAAAAAGAGGAAAAAAAAAAAAGAAAAAAAGGGAGAAAAAAAAGAAAAAAGAATTATTGATTCCAATTTATCTAAATAAAAGTAACTCACCTCAAGTCTCAACGCTGTATTTTGGGCGTAATACTTTTCAAGAACACAATACTTGTAGAGTTTAGAGTGGTAAACTTAAAAATCCAATTTTGGACTGAAATGGCTTTTAAAATAATTTCACCACATTTATTCTATGGTTAAAGCTGACAATAAGCCATTCACAAGAAAACCCTGTAAATGTAAAGATACTGAGTGCACAGATATAAACCCACTGCTGCAAAATCTGTGTTGAGAGGACTTGATGACAGGAGTAAAACTCTTCCTGCGAAGAAGCGTTTGCAGACTCCAGGCTCATTACAGCACATGCAGTAGCTGAACGGGGTTGGTACCCAATGTTGTGGAGACCACAGGGACAGGAGATGAAGCTGTTTGAAATCTTGCCTCTATGCAGGCACTTGAATGCATACCCAACGTGCGAATGTCAGAGCTAAACGGCTTATGGGACACAGGTGTTTGCACCTCATAAAAAGAAGGACTGATGAAGTAAGAGTGCAGGAGTCGGAAGAGCAGAAGTCAAGCCTCAGTGTCATTTCTTGAATGATTCACTTGCTCTAAGAAAAAAAAAAAAGTATTTGCATTGTATTTCCCAGTGAGGACCAGATTCCTTAGTTAAGAAAGGACCGTAAGAGCAGTTCCAGGGACCCCATACATGGGAATGAAGGAGCCCATGAAACAAACACATTTTGTTAGGTCCTTTGGAATTGCTCTCAAGCAAATGTAACAAGCGCAAACTCAACCAGTTCCATCTGCAGAAAGAGTAAAATAAAATATAATGAAATACCTTAGCTAAGTTTTTAACCTTGATATCCCTATTGATTTTCCATAGATAGCACACAGAGATGAACAGAAACAATATAATGCCCTCAGGTGTTTGGGGGTTTTTTTGTACCTAGATGTAGAATATATCTAATTAAGTCTAGTTTTACTAGAAAACATGCTCTGGGAAAGGCCTTGCATCCTAAGTGTCTCCAAAGCCATTCTCAAGTGCCTAAACTTTATTTATCTATATTCTTCCCCTGGAAAAGTCTTCCGAAGTCCTAAGTCTTCAGATTTTCCTCCAGTCCTTATTTCTCCTCATGCCTCCAGAGAACAGCAAAAAATAAAAAAACACAGACAAGATTGACCAACAGAAACTCCCAGTCGCACAGAAGGAGGGAATTTGCTGCAAATATTTTACTCTTCTCGGAAGCAAACAAAGGTGAAGACCTGTGGGGAGAGGTACCCTGCTCACTGCTATGTCTGGAGTAAAGTGAAGCCAAGCTGCAGAGCCCAACGCTTTATTCTCCCTCAATATCCTGGACTTCAATCTGCTTCCCTCCCACCTCAGGAGCAGAAGTCGTCTAAGCATGTTCTCTCAGATCAACTTGCTACTCTTGACTGAGTCTTGTTACCATCCCCATCTTGTCTTTAAGCATTAGGCTGATGTGAGTCTGTTTAACTGCCTCTGATCTGATGCACGGCCGAAAACTCTGACCAAGCCAAGGTCTGGGTGAGTCTCACTAACTCTGCTCTTCGAAGAAGGTTGACATCTCTTAAATGCATTCAATATTCGTATAGCATCCCTGGGACAGCCTGAGGGGGAAATGTCTAAGTGTAAGAAAGACTGAAGAAGAACTTGAAGAAACTTCTACCTGAGCGATCTGGGACGGCGATTCCCTCTGAGTTCTGCACATCTCCTGGCACCTCCCTCTCACCTGGTGGTCACAGGCCTCCTGGTGACCATAGATCCCTGACAGAGGTTAGCAGGGCAGATTGCTGGTGAGGCACTTGTACCTGCAATGAGTTGTCTGCTGTGGCCTGGTGGCTGGTTGGTCTTCATGTGCATTTAATATGTATAGCTACCATTAGAAACAAGCGCGATTCTCATCCCGAGTAACTGTCTCCAAACGAAAGCTGGTGCTACCTGTGAAGAAAAAGCCTGTGTCTCCCTGTAACCTCAAGTCTTCCTCAGAGACGAATTTAACAGTGAAAGTGCTTCCTAATGTGCCTTTGAAAAGTTGTGTCCATCTCTGACTTGCTTCATCCACCAGCCCTGAAAAGACGTTGCTTCCAGCATAGAAAGAAAAACAGCAAAACCTCCCTCCTTTCTTTTGTTATTGCACATTTTCAATTAAAACAGATTTGTGCAAGCTATACTGAAAGTGCCACAAATCTCTTTGCATGGTTAAAGTTGATTAATTGAGGTCAGAAGTGAAAATTAAAAAATGGCAGGAGCTAACAAAATACAAATAGCTTCTCTTGGGCCCTTGCGGATGATAGAGCACAAATGGAGAGGCATGAGCGGATTCCGCCTCCAGGAGGACCTGCCTGCTTCACCTTGGGTTAAACACTCAGGAGAGGAGCTGGGTGGTGGGGAGGCTGGGTTGGCCTCAAAGTAATATGTATATCATCCTCAAGATAATCAATTTATTGCGGATGCTTTGTAAACTTTCGTGTTGAAGAGCGCAAGCCATAGTACTTTCGAAATCCCTAGGGGTTGTACTTGATTCCCATTTGTTATTTCCTAATGCTATTTAATCTTTTCTTTTTTTTTCTTTCCTTTTTTTTTTTCCTGAAGCTTGTAGCAATAAGCCTTAGACTTACGTCGGCAGTTGCCACCGCTCTTGCCATTCCGCAGTGAACTTTGTGCGCATTTTCGTATTCCTTTTCTTACACTCCTGATAAAAGCATTATCAGGGAAATTCAAAAGCAAGCAGAAAACTGGCATAGCTAATTTAGGCTAATTAGTATGGCAGAAGCTGAGTCTTGTACTTCAGAGGTTCCCATGCCCTCCCATGTCTCCACCTGATCGCCTTGTCCAGCAGCAAACCCAGGAGGCAGCTCCAATTATATCATAACCTCTTCAAACACCAAGCCACTCAAGCTAATTTTATCCTATTAAACAGACTGAAGGATTCAGAAGAAAGGTTCTCCCCCAAAAGCTTCAATTACCAGTGTCCCTGATTACCATCTTTACAATCCTATATGCTACAGTTAAATACTTTTTTGCTTAGTGTTGCTTTCTTGATTTAGATGAAAAGCAAGTATTAAAAGCATGTCTTTTCAACTCAAGCAAGTGACATTCATAAAAAAAAAAGGGACCCTCTCTTGTTATTAGCGTGTTTAATCAAAGTCAAGTTTATAACCGTTCAAAGACAATGTAATTGGGGAAATGTAAACACCCCCATGCACCCGGTGGCATTTAAAGCAGCCACAGGTAACTGCCAAATAACAGGTCTAAAAGGCCAAAAAAAAAAAAAAAAAAAAACGAAAAAGAAAAAAAGAAAAGAAAAAGAAAAGAAAACAGCAGGACCTCCCAAAAATGGAGATGCTGAATGGTGCTTCAAGCAAATCTCACAGCACTAGTAACATAGAAAACTGGACCTGAAGTATTTACCAGCCGCATCCTTCCTAGCACCAACACATGGTAGGCATTGGCCTTGAGCATGCAGTCACACCTGGCCACCTAGACTCACCTTGATCACACATTTGCCTGGGCTTAGGCCACCACACAACCATTTGTCCTTCTGCCCCAGGCTTTTTGGTGGCCTTGAGCCAGTGCTCTCCCGTCTGTGATGTTCCTCCTCTGGTGTCCTGGCCCACCAAAGCCCTGAGCTCACTGAATGCCTCGCTATCATTCTTGGCCAGTGTCTCCTGCAAGGGTGCTGCAATCTTGGCTGATGACTCCAGGTGCTGCTGTAATTCAAATAATAATTGCAGGAGCCAGGCTATTGTTTTTAACAACAGAGAGGGAAACTGGAAGAAAAGATGCCGCTTGAGCATCTTGCCTGAGCACTGGACTGGGGAAAAGTTCAAGCTCGAGCAACATTTGGTAGTACATAATTTATATGAAAATACTGCAAGGATGTGGATCACCCGAAAAATTCAGAGTTTCTAAAATTCAGTAATACAAGTTACAGTAAAAAAATTACTTTTCATTTTTTCCCAAATGCACTACTTTTGCTAATTTCCTATTCTCCCACACAGTGTTTTTTAAAAAAACACTTATAACTGTTAATATTCTTGTTTTCTTTCAGTGTAATCCCAGCTTGTTAGGTCCCAGTCCATGGCAAGCTGGAGGTATTTGGAGCTTGGATTTTCTTTTCATCTAGTCACCCTTGGTGCTGAAAATGAGCATTTTTTTTCACTTTAAAAAACAAACAAACAAACAATTTCTCTCATTTAGTAGAAAATGAATGAGTTTCACTCAATTGCCCACTCTTTGGGAGATATTGAAATGCTATTGTCTCGAGACAATGATTCTCATGCAAATGAAACAACAGCTAAACAAGAATCCTCCCTATCTCTGTTTGGGCCAATTTTCTTAACGTTTCAGCAAAGCTTAATCTGTTGGCATAAGTGTTTAGGCCCATTAACAGCTAAAGTCACAGAGTCCACAACTCACCCTGCTGACAGTAAACAAGGAATTTGAGGAATGGCCTTTAAACAATGGCTAAGCCACAAACCATTTTGTCATGAAATGCTGTGAAACGCATATAGGCTGATGATTTTCTTCCTTGGGTTACAGCTATTTGAAAGAACAGCTTCCCTCCCCTGAGTCCCAGCACCCTCCAGGCTTGGGTTACAGCTGTTTTATTTGCCTTTCCAGCCCCACAGCTGTGGGATTGGTGATGCAGGTGTGCTCCCGACAAATGACTCATTCCAAGGCTTCGACTTATTTATTTGTATTGACTGTCTTGGAGGCCAGGTCCCCTCTGTGCTTGGCACAGCACGAACACAGGACAAGAAGATGCTCCGTGCCCTGCAGGGGAGATTCCCAGATTTAAAGTCTGCAAGAACAATTATGATCTTTGCATGTCCCCAGTAGGCCAGAAGATCTCATCATGAGGGTCCTGTGCCCAGACCCTTCACTGGTGTCACAGATGAAGAGAGAAATGAACATGTGGGAGAGAAATAAATGGAAACTGCTAAATAAAAAACAGGGAATTTTATGCACTTTGATTTCCTCAGTTGGTAGTAAAGCAAAGAAGTGAAGATCCACATCTTACAAACCCTTCTCTTGTTTCCTTCCTATGGTGGAGGGAAGGAGAAGAAGACACATCAGCATGTACTACCAAAATTGTCCTCTTACTGTCTTGCTGAAAGGTAGTCGAGAAGCCACGGGCAAAAGGCAAGGCTGAGGCTCAGAACAAGCTCCCTTCAGATTTCTGATCTGAAGGCCTTCAAAGACAACAGAGTTGTGCAAATGAATGCTACCAAAGGCATGGGCCCAGATAATCCACAAGTCTTAATTTGGTCTTCTGAGATGATGTAAGATAACTTTATTTTTCCCAATTCTCAGCAGGAAAAAACAAAGAACAGTGAAGAGAAGAGGTAAGTACAGTAAGGAGAGGAGCAGGTAATAAAATGTTCTTTGGCTTCATATGTAGTTGTTCTTCTATACTTTGATTTAAATTCAAGTGTCCTCCAAATTATGCTACACCCATCAGTGCAGGCAAAGGAGGAATCCTTGCCAGTGTTATTGGGGAATGTGAGAGAAGGAAGGAAGGAAGGGAGAGAAAGAGATGGTTGTGCCAAAAACACCACTGGGCATAAGCCTGGAGCTATTGAGGACCCTTTTCACATCACAACTCTTGATTGCCCTTGTTTCACTTCTCCACCTGTCACATTCATTTCCATTAAGGCAAGATGAACACACAAGGGTATTTTTGAACAGTGACATCTGAGCAACAGTTTGAAAGCCCTGACCCCCATCTTTGAGATGGACTGGTTCGAAATTTTCCACCAAAACAGATTTTTTTCCAATAATCTAGTTCTATAGCAAAGAAGATTCTGGGTTTTGCTGAAACATTAACAAAACAAAACTTCTGTCCCTTGGTTGTCGTCAAATTCTTTTGTCTTTTGAGGTATCACTCTTTTAAATAAATTCTAAAGTGTCCCCTGAGGATTTTAAAAACGAAACTAAGACTAGCTGTTCTCCTAAAGGGTGTTACTCCTACTTTCAAACCTTGTTTCACTTGTATCTTTAAATCGCCATGATTACAATGACACTATTGCTAATTACTAATTAAATGTGTGAAAACAAAGGGTGGGGAGGCATTCTTACATATGTAAATCGGGAACAATTCTGGTGATATAAATGACAAACTACTGGGGTGAGAGCAGAAAGGTTTTCCTGGGTAATTCATTTTTCCATAGATCCTTCCATATTTTTCTCTGTTCATAGTGCCGTAAATCCATAAGCATGTGAAGACATGGTTATTGCTTGCGGTGATGGCAAAGGGCATCCAAGGATACATGCCCCACTTCCAAATGTGGTGCTACTATCACAACACAGGCTTGTGCCAAAGGGAAGACCATCTTGCAGCCCTTGGTACAAGCATTTGAGCCCCGTTCCAACTTTTCCTTGACTCCAGTGTCAAGCTGATAGGAATGGAGGGAGAAACAGGACTTTAATTAAATGAATGGGAGCTGCAATCACAGCGAAAAGAGGAAAACTAGGAGTTTAGCATGGAATGGCTGCCTTTATCAGCAGTGCTTCTGGGATAATTTGCCAGAAGACTGTAATAGACAGTAGCACCATATGAAGACCATTTTTTACAGGTCTGCAAACTCCTTTCCATACTGATAATGTACTAAGGACTCCTTATTGTTCCTATAAAAACAAGCAGAAACTCCACTTTGAAACCAAGTGGAGTTTTCCCAGCAGCAGAGCCTTTTGATCTGTAAAACAGCATCAAAGAGGAGATTTAACCAAATTTTAAAAAGAAACGAAGCATAAAACTCCCATCAAACTCTTTGACTTCTCTTGCCTCTTTCTGGCAGGCCTGAAAATTTCTTGGAAAAGTGTCTTCTAAAATAATTTACAGTCTCCATCCTGCAGGGGGAAAAAGGCACACGCATACATTTATATACACGCATACATATATAACATATTTGTATATGTGCTTAAAATATTATATATATACAAACATATATATATATATACTTATTACATATATGTATAAACACCCAGAAAACACCTGCATGACTATGTGGTGGTATTTCTCAGGACACAAACATCATGTACACTAGAATGTCCTTGGACCTGGCTACCAGAGAGAACGGCTCTTTTTCCACATGACAGCAACACTGTTAGCAGAAATGGAAAAGTCTTCCAAGAAGGCATTCAGACTGGAGCCACTCTCTATTTCAAATGAAATCATAACTAGAAAAGGTTCTTCTCCAAGAGGCATTTGGCTTGGAAAAGACAACATTGGGACTGAGGCAGATTGGTCTATCATGCCTATGGCATATCGCAAGGCCAGTAGGTTTTCTGGTGCTTCTTGAACAAAGACAGGGCAATGGAAGAGGTGTCACAGCGATAAAAATGTGTTTTCTTTTTATCCCTGCCTAGTACAGAGGAGTCCCTTCACGAAATGGTGTCTCTTGCAAGCGCACTCTTGTAGTTCGGCATGTTGACAGTAGGAAGGACTTGTTGGGTGGTAGGGCTTTCTGCCTCCTTCTCTCTTTGATTTTCAGGCCTCAAAGAAACTTGATTAAAACTTATTAATTTAAGGATTTGGAAAAAGCCATTTAATGAATTTCAGAACTCAAAATTATTAGAATTATTAGAGAGACAGACAGACAGGCAAAACTTGACACCTATCCAGCATCTGAAATAAGCTGTATAAGAAAAGTGGCATATTTGCTAATTTGGGAATTTTCACTCCTATTTTAGAAAGTCAAAGGACTCCACAGATCTTCTTTTTGAGGGAGATATGAACTAAGGCTGGACATTCTGCTCATTAAATGTACATCTCTTGGTCTTTATCAGCAGGGGAAATGATCTTGGTATTCACAGCTTAGTCCCAATTAATCAGAACTTGCTGTCAGAGAAATCAAATAATAAATCTGATGCAAGTGGACCCAGGGTTAATATTCCTGGGCAGGATAGGAGCCTCTTGGAGGGCAGATAGACTCTCTGTCCCTAAGCAAGGGGGGACAAGTTTACTGCAAAATGAGATGCAGGCTCTAAATCTGCCCCTCTGGGGAAAGGGTGGCATCGTAAACCCCAGATTTTCAGTCTTGCCAAGTTCTCTGCGGAGTATTAGGAGCTTCTTTTTTTTGCTGCCTAAAACCAGTCGCTCAAACTTTGCAAGCACAAATATTCACCTCGAATGTGAGCATGGCATGAATCAAGCAATAAAAGTTAATCGGCATCATTAAATCTGTCAAACCAGCAGGTTATTAAAATTACCACTATTCACTCTGAAAATGGGAACAAAAAATTTGCTCCAGCTCTCTGAGCCTGTTTGTCTTGTTTTCCCACACTGCTTATAAATTACTACAGTATATTACAATGTCCTCTATCCATCTTCATTAGCATTGTGAACAAATTGTATAGGGTTGTAATGCAACATTTTTTTTGGTATTGTACAAACGTATATGATGTACAGAAAATGGGCAATTTAATATGAAAAGAATATTGTGCCTCAGAATTTTTATTTTCTAAACAGTCATTTCAGCTGAGAATTATTGCATGATTTGTGCATAATTTCTCACGGATAGTTATTTAAATATAAATAGGGAAAATATGTAATTCCATATGGTGGCTATCTAGTCTTTCTTGGTGCCTCTCTATATTTTTAATAGTGCAATAAACAAAAGATAAAAACATCTCTAAGCCACACACTAGTCAAAAGAAGATAATTGTGCTTGTATGTGTTTATTGTAATTTGAATGTGCTTCAATTAACTTTCCTCAATATTTCCCAGTTCTTTTTAAAGAAACTTAAATTGGTTTTCATTTTGTGAAATTTGTTTTCAGTGCAACAAGAAAAATAAAAAACAACAACCCCTTTGTTTACCTCATTATGGATACATCCTATCCAGGAGCAAAGCTACAGCTCTTTATTCCCAACAACCTTTTTTTTTTCCCCATTCTCAACCTTTTTTTTTTTTTTTTCTCCCTTCTCACATGCTTCTTGTTATACTCTACATAAAAAAAAACACACGTTTCTAGTGCTGCCTAGGAAGAGACAGCTCATCCCTCAATATATCGTATATCAAAGTGCAGTAAAACATGAAAATGGTAGAAAAAGCAAACTCTTGCACTTTTGCATGGCAGTCACTTTTTGAAGATGAGAATTTGTTACCCTTTCCTTCTATAAATCATCGGGCAAATGAAGAAGAGGGAGCGTATATAGCACGCTTGTTGTAATTAACCTTGAAGCTTTGATTGAAACAAGGTCAAATATTTTAACAGCTTTATAAATCAAGGTTTGGTCTGTGTGGCTCTGTAGCATCAGGTTAATGACCAAATGCACATAGAATGCTTATTAAACAGCATTTATTTACAGAAAATGTATCCTCAAAGCTTCTGAGAGGCACAACTACAGGCTGGACTAGTGCTGAGGCATGCTGACAAACACACAGAGGCGAGTCCCAATCAAACAACTCCAAGGTGACCACGTAACCTTGCTTTTATTGTGCACGGCCAAGGATCTAAGCCTGGGTTTTGCTAAATTAGGTCATTTGCAAGCTAACTGCATGTTTAGTGTGACTGCATTATTACAGAAGGTAGATTACAATCATCCTGATATTTGTGCTGCTCTGTTCTTAATTTTATCTGATTTTTTCTTCACTTTTTCTTTCACTTTGATTTGATTTTCCTGGAAGCCAAAGAGCAGGAAGGAGTACATTTTAATTGAGTAACATGAGTGAACACTCTTACACTTCCATGAATAGCTTCCCAGGAATCTCTATCAGTCCTTATAGCAATACACTCGGACTCCTCTGGCCATTTGGAGTTATCTTCCACTTCCTAATAAGAAATGGCCACCAGTGGCAATTTTTTTTTCCGAGCATCACACTAAGCTTTCTATTTTGCCCTCTAAATAAACGGTAGCTTTCAAGTTGCTCCTGTTTATAATTTCACACGCTCTTCAGTGTATCGGAGCATAATAAAGAAGATCACAAGCCACAGCGCCTGACATGGCTGTGTTACACGACGCTCCATTCGGCAGGCATTCCCCTACCAAAAATCCTCTCTTTGAAGTCAAGAGGGGTTCCACGTGGACAACAGACACCATTTTTATACATGACCTACCAGTCATAAAATAGCCGGCATAGCCCAAGACCAAAACACAATTTCTCCCCCTATATTTCATAGAGCTGAAGCTTTTTTTTTTTTTTTCCTTTTCCTTAATTCCATGAAGGTTGAGTTATGAGGCTCTAAGGGATACTTCTCATTCACCATTCTCTCTCTCTTCAACTCCAGTTCTGCAACTAGGTTGTCATGACCATCTCCCAGTGTGAGCTCTAGGCCCATGGAAACACCAATATAGTTGCAGTTGGGATCTTAATCTAATTCCCCTCTTTCTCACCTGGTTGCAGTATAGGGCTGCACATCCACCCAGCACAAAAACCTAAATGCAATCGCCTGTGCCAGCAGGATCAAGCAGCAGGAAGTGAACTGGGTGAAGAAACCTTTTTGCATGAGGGCGTTCACCATTTTAATTGAGTTCTCATTTCGCTTATTTTCCTTTTGTGTCCTCCAACCATCAGCGTTCAAGCGGCTAGTACTCCCTGGAAAAAACAGTTGTGGCAAATGAGATTTTTATGTGTGGGTGTTTTAAGTATCCACATGAAGCAAATTTCCACCCTCTTCTAATCAGAGTGGAAACGAGTCCATGTGAGTGATGTGACCAATTATGGCTGAGCACCACAGAGCCTGTTCTGAATATTCACGTCCGATTGCTAGTTTGATGGAACAATTGGCTTGAACAGTTTGAAAAGGCAATGATGTCAAATGCACGGGGTGATTAAACACTTCGAAATTACCAGCCTTTTAGCTGAAAAAGAAGCTTTATTCCCACCGCAATTCTGCTTTCAAAGTTCGCTCTGATGTGAGCAGGAATGCTCAAATATCCACTTCCTGTGCACTCTGATATGTCACTGCAAAGCTGTAACCATGTTTTGGGCGTTTTGGGATCAAATACTGTCTTTTCCCCAATCCCACGCAGAACCGCACTTCCTACTTGAGGCAGAACCGTCCACTTGAGCATTTTGTAAGCGCCTGGTGGCGCAAATTTAATTTGGATCCAAGGTGTTTAGGGTCCAATTATCCTGGAGTTGAACTGCCAGAATAAATGGTAAATTCTATTCCTTTGATTTTGGTAGCGGGTGCATTTGGGCGCTCTCCCTCTCTCTGTACAGACCTAAGTGCCGTCTGGCTGCTTAGTTCACACCTATTTTGGTCGACACTCAGATTGGCCTATGCCCTTTTAAAAAACAGTTAATTCCCAAATCTCATTCTCTCCTTCTGTTTTAAAAATGCAGGTACATTTAAAATGCTTTAAAATGCATACATATGGTTATAGTTCAAGAGTAACCCCAGGTTTGTGCCTGAAAACAGATCCCAACATAAGGAAAACG
Source organism: Nothocercus julius (assembly GCA_013398735.1). Lineage (NCBI taxonomy): Eukaryota > Metazoa > Chordata > Aves > Tinamiformes > Tinamidae > Nothocercus > Nothocercus julius. The sequence continues at coordinate 519,145 of VZSV01000060.1, read as the reverse complement.
GATATTTTTTGGTTTGGGAGTGCTGAGAAGTGGGCAGGCTGGAGAAGGCAGAGGGGAGCTCATATAAGGAGGAAAAACTAAAACCTTTTTGGGCATCATGCCTTATACTCAGCCCTGCTCAGAGAGGGTGGGCAAAGCTGCTCCGGTGGTGCCACCAGCTCCAAGAACAATTTCTCTCCCTTGAGTCCCCTCTGGGGAAGGTGATTGCACATACGTGTTTATATATATATATATATAAAGTTTTGGTTAGCACGCAACTCCCACACATTTTATGAATGTGCAAAATGCTTCTTAAACATAACGCACTAGTCTAATGTGGGGCTTACATCAAATCCACCCTGAAACTAGGGAACTTTTTCTTTCCTTTTCTTCTCATTTCCTACCCAGAGATCTGAGCTAATTTTCCCTATCCATAGGCTCCCCCCTTCAAAAAAAAAAAAAAGGAGAGGGGTATGGGGGGCGGTTAGAGAGAGACTGTATTCACTAATTATACATCCTGAAAAGAATTTGGTTCAGTGTAAGATGATCCTAGTGATATGCTAATCCTTTTTTCTGCTTGGTGCAGCCTGGAGCCTGTGTCTAACATTTTTTTCAACTGTATGACAATAAAAGTTGTGGCAACAAAAGAAATAAATGGGCAGCTAAAGAAGGTATAGCTGAAACACATGGCAGACCAGTTCTCTCCTCTCCTTCTGGCTGCTCTTTTGTAGGCTCCAGTTCGGTATCCTCAAGTCAATAGGCGAAAGCCAGCCACCTTAGCAACTTAGTATGACACCCAAGCCCTCTCTCTTCACATTCATGAATAGTCAGCAAGCAGCAGACAAAATAGAACTAATCTTTTTTGACAGAATTGTTCAATTTTAGAGGAAAGGCTTTTGAGGCACCTTCCCTGCATTTGCAGAATATGAGACAACAATGGGCACGATCGCCTCGTACAAAGGGACGACCAGGGGTGCGAGTGCGTGCACACACACACATCCCAGCCAGGCGGAGAAAAGATTGCATATAAGTTCAAATGATTGCAGGATATATGTGTTGTAAGACAGAAAACTGGCAGGCAAAAATAAATAATTAGAAAAAACCTCCGCTGTTTTGTTGCTGAATACATAACAAACCTCCCCATAATGTGTGATCGGGGTTATTTGTTTTGATTAACCATTAAGAGAGCTGATTAATATCCAGCCTTTAATTTCCTGTCATAGGCTGATAACTTCATCCTTTTTTTTTTTTTCTTCTCTCTTTTTGGACCAATGCTTTTTCTTGCGAAACGCATTCAATCCGGTGGGTTCTCGCCTGCGTGTAAAGGCTGCTTTTGCCATTTCAAAATCCTGTAACACGGCAGCCACTCACAAGTCTAGCGTGTGCAGAGAAGGACAGTCCTCCTTTTCTCTTCTCTCCCCCTCCATCAAATGCAAGCCCTATCTCTATCTCCAAATACAGCCTGAGCGGGCAAGAGAAGGCAAAAGGGGGAAAAAGGGAAAGAAAAAAAAAAAAGGAAAAATCCACCCAGTCTATAGGCAAAAAACACAAGTTAGCAACATGGTCCATGCAGCTGCAACGCTGCATTTAAAATTCAGTTTACTCCTAGGAAGAGGGCTAATCCTGCCCCTGTAATTCCCTACAGCCAAAATGTACCCCCCTCCCTGAGTGACAGTGCAATGCAAAGACACTCGCACGCTTATCTTCCCCAACCAGATGGCCGACTTGGATCAATGCACACACGCCACGATCAATGGGAGCGATAAAGAATTAGGAAAACAGTGGTACATGCTCCCAGAAAGCTTGTACACTGCATAATTATTTTATGATTCTACACATGGCTACATGTGATACTGGAGTCAAGAAGGAAAGGATAATTAGAGTGCCAGAAAGGATCCGCGCCGCGCTACACACTTTGTCAGGCGGCACTTCCCGCGCGGCGCGCTGCGCCGCCGTTATCGCCTCTCCTGCCCCTCGCTAGCAAATTTCGGGAATACGTAAAATACCGGGAAAAGGGAAGGGGGGGGAAGGAAAAGAGAAGGAGGGGGTGGCGGCTCCTGCTTTACAGGCGCGGGATCCCGGAGATTACAGCCGCCCGCGATACGGCCCCGAGACGCCGGGCGCTCCGGGGCCCTCGGCGCGCTTTGGAGGGCGCTGCTCACTCACAGGGTGTGATTTTCCCCTCTTGGGCTGTGGTGGGGATGGTGAGGAGGGAATGGATGCCTCAAGCGGGGAGCACCGCCTCTGCGTGCCCCGGCTGTGGCGGCACCAAGGCTGGGACTACGTGGGCACCCGCCTGACGGAAGGGAGAGAAGAAAATGGTGGCATGAGGGGAGGACTGTTGCACCCCCTTGTGCTGGCCGCCCCTGGCTCCGTTGCCCTTGTACCGCTTGCCGCGCTTTGCTGATCGCCACCATACCCAGGAGCTCGTCGCACACCAGGATGGCAGGATGTTGTGGGCAGGGACGTGTCAGGCCAGGACATGGAGGGCCAGGACACACCAGGACGGCAGGGACGTGGTGAGCAGGGATGTGCTAGGCCAGGACATAAGAGGAGTGGGACATGCCAGGATGGCAGGGATGTGGTGGGCTGGCAGGAATTTGGCTTCCCCATGGCCTGAAGCACATTGAAGGGACATCAGCAGAGAAGACCATGGTCCAAGAGACTTGCCAAGGTCTATCTGCAGGGACATGGCAAAGCAACTCATTCCACATCTTGTCCCAGTCCCACTCTGCTTCCCCAGGTAAATAAAAGAGTGTTTTTGTAAAATAAGATAACGCACATTTGGCAGTGATTTTTGGGGACGATACATTTTAAATACAAATGTGAGGGTTTAAAAAAAGGGAACTGTGGTCCCTCCTGGTGGTATTTGACTCAGATCTGATAGCCATGTGTTCCTCAGAGAGCAGCAGTCCTACCAGAGCTCATGGGGTCTGCAGCTCTTGCCTGACATGTACAACAAAGTATCCCTGATGTTCTCTCAATGACCCTCATAATACCTGCACTTTGTCCTTCTCCTTCTCCCATACACAGGTCATTGCACAGGCAAAAGCAGAGCAAGCTGTAGCAGCTTCACTGGTAGGAACAGTCACTTCGAACCTACAGATAAGCCCAGACTTGTGGCCAGAGGCACCCCTGTGCATGACAAGTCACACTATAAAACAGTTACCACAGGTCCAACACATATCATATTTCTATGCTTTTCCATAAAGGTCTCCCATCCTACTGGGTCATACCCATAAGAGCCCAGTTTGCAGAGCACAGGGACACTGCAGCAACAACTTGCTCTACTAAAATCACATGTACAGAAGAACTGGCGATGAGAAAGAACATGACACAACTTTGGTCATTTTAGGCAAACATTCTCCACTTATGACAGTTCTGCCTTCTAGATTAAATAAACAGGCAATGCTACCTGCCAGCATATTTCTGGGAGTTGAGCAACACAGGTGAGTCCATCTATGATATGAATGAACACCTGTGGATAGATGAGGTGAAACAAAAACATATTTCTTCTCTTCTCTTCTCTTCTCTTCTCTTCTCTTCTCTTCTCTTCTCTTCTCTTCTCTTCTCTTCTCTTCTCTTCTCTTCTCTTCTCTTCTCTTC
>VZSV01000060.1:495565-515480 GCA_013398735.1 Nothocercus julius | reverse complement strand
CTCATCTCATCTCATCTCATCTCATCTCATCTCATCTCATCTCATCTCATCTCATCTCATCTCATCTCATCTCACCTCATCTCACCTCATCTCACCTCATCTCACCTCATCTCATCTCAATCTTGGCTGGTGACATCTGAAAGAAGGAAGACAAACCTGATAGAGGAATGCCTAAACCTCAATTCTACAACATGATACATTCACACTGTATCTCACCTTGATGGCTGGGCAACTACCCTTGAAGAATTTATAGTGCTGAGAATATTATTAGTGAGCTCAGCTGTCATTAGTGATCTTCCCCACCTCAGGATTGTATTTTGTTGCCCACACCAAGGTGAGCAGAACACAGTCCACAACAATTCATATCTAAGAGGACCATTGGGAAATAAGTCTGCAGGGACTTGTTCATAGCATACGCACTAAGGTCCTCTTTCTCAAGGGCACATCATGCAACTGGATAGCCTTCCATCCCATGAACAATCCACAGCTCGGGGGTTCATGACCTGCCCTGTCACAGGAGTGTTGGTGAACGAAGGTCCCTCTGATTAAATGCTCGTGACAAGATATAGGTTTGCACTTCCACTCACATGGATTTTGGGATGTGAACTTCGAGTCACTCTACGAGTGCCATGGACTGGCCTCATGAGAAGATCCCAACATGGCAGTGTTAAGAAAGGACGATACATCTGGCTGTCCTAGATTCAATGTCTGGATAGCTGTGTGAAATCCAAAATCTCTGAAAGAGGCATGGCCAAAAGAAAGCAGACATGGCCATGGCGTCCTACACATTGTAGCTATCCCTGGTGTCCCAAGGGATCAAAAGCATCTGGCAAAATCTGGATCTTCTGTCAGAATATTTAAGTTAGGAAGCCTGACTAATGCACATAAGGTAGGAAAAATACTCCCTTCTCCTTTGGACCTTACTTTCCTCAGTTGCACCTGTGAATCTAGGCCTTTGCTTACCAAAACAAATGGTAGAGTCAGGCTATCAAATGTGTAATGGCAGGAAAATACTGAGAAACAGAGTTAAACCCCTCTAGGAAGAGGATGCACTTTGTAAAGGCATAGGGAACTGGACTGAGGAGGACAAGAGGCACTTTGCCAGTCAGGGAACAAGGAGAACTCACCACTTGCTACCACTGAAGTAATTAAATAGCACTCCAGAAAGGGATTGTCTATATCCAAGTGAGGCAAAACTGATCTCATACCGATCTATTCCAACCTGGAGAGTTATTACATCTCTCTATTTCTAATTATGCTGTTGCTCAGTATGATGCCGACTCCAAAGGCAGAACCTGTGTCACTAAAGAACCTTTTATTTGTTGAAAGGGTTATTAGTGGTGGCAACTGTTTTTCATGAGAAATTTTGGAAATAGTTCATTTTCCTATTTAATGTTCCTAGATTTTGACAAAGATTGCTATGCAAAAACTTTGAAAACTAACTTTTTTTTTTCTATTTTAGGATAAGTACCAAGTTTTCATTAACACTGAAAGTTCTACACAAAAATGCATCACCACGACCACCACCAACAAAAAAGACAATAAAACCAAAAGCAAGTACAAAAGAATGTTTTATGAGACATTTCAGTTAGAAAGTGCTAGTGCTCAAACATCTGTCCACCTCCTCCAGAAAAAAAAAAAAAGTGTTTCTAAGGTGTGGGACAATATATTAAAATATAGGGGCAGTAATGCCACTTTGGCAGTACCATCTGGACCAGCTATGCTAGTGAAGATTAAATTCCCATCAGAGTGAGTTGGTTACAAGCAGGTAGATGGCCACATACGGCTGATGTGTACGGTATATACATCTTAGCGTACACACTACGGAGACCTATGAGAGCTGGGCTTATAAAGAATGATCTTGGGACCAATCCTAAATGTTAGCTGCTGTGATCATGTTGTCACATCCATAAAAGTTGTTTGGATCTAGAGCAGCCACTGCAGCTAGCTACTGTAACTATTGCAGTTGGAAGACATATAGCTATGGGGCATAATGCAAACATGTAAACAGTTACTTTTAGTGGATAATGTGTATTACTGATGTCAATGGCATGATCTTAGTGACTTCAGTAGGCTTTGCTGAAATAAAAGGAAAGTAACTTTTATTTCTTAGAAGATTTAAATTGTCACAGATGTAAGCAGACTGGTAAAGAAGCAAGCAACAGATGTTTTATATTTTGTCTATATGTTTTTTGTCTCTTGCGGGGCTAAATAGCATGTTCTCTCTATTCTCTTCCATTATTTCCTACATAATTCTAGGTTCCAGTTTTGGCCTTGAACAGTAACACTGTTATCAGAGAGCAGTACCTTGGAATCATGGAGGCTTTCAGAAAATATTGGTGCCGTCTTCCATAAAACATTTTAAATGCATGCTATTTGTTTTTAGTCTCCCTTCTGGTTTTGCACACTACAAAGAGGACATTTAATATGTACAATAGAATTAATAGGGATGCAATGTAAGCAGGACTTACATTCAAAATACACTTCGACAAAACAAAGGAGCAGCTGTGAAAATGTAGAGTCCGCTGAAATTTTTTTACTTGGGTATCACATTTGCTGAAAGATTTACTCTGCAAAGTTTTATCTAATTTCCCATTCATTCAATTAAGCAGAGAGATAAATGCTTGGATCCCAAGAGACTAGCTACTATGTTTAGCTCCCCCTTCTACTTGTGATCAAGGCCATCTTTGATTTCATGATTACAGCTATGTCCATTGTAAAAGGCTCTGAGCTGCAGGTAGATGACCCCTTCCAACTTTCACCAACTTCAAGGGGATTTGAAGGCACTCAGAATCCCCCAGATCTCTCCAGCATCAACAAGGTCCAAGTCTTGAAGGAAATGACACTCCATTCAGTAAGATTAGAGCAATGTTCTTCCAACTTTGTTGGAAGGAATGGCCAAAACTCAAGGGGTTACCAGAGCCATCAATTCAAAACTCGAACCAATCACCCACGAGAGTCTCCTGTAAATTAAACACACGGTAAAGGTAAGGTGCTTCTCCCCTAAAAATCGGAACACTGATGCCTCACTCATCAGCATTATTATTTTATGTATTTAGCTATTTATTTCAAGGTAAATTACAGATCTTGTGAAAGCTTGGAATCCAGACTAGAGTTTTGGCAGACTCCCACAGAGTCAGGAATACACTCCTACTCCTTCACCAGAAGAGTAACAAGAGAATAGAAAAAGAAAAAGAGAAATTTGCTTGCTATTATTTTTAATTAGTGCTATAAAAAAATGTTTGCCTCAGACTCCAATCTGAACAGTGTGCCCTCAGGCCACATTTTTCTAGGAATGAGTATTAATTGAGCATGAGGTCTTCAGGACTTGACAATTTCTATGAAAGATTTGTTCATACTGTCAAAAGGAGGCCCGTTGTGCAAGCGCTGCTAACAGTGCTGATCCTCAAGTATGATATCTGATGACTTTCCCCAAGCTGGCCCTGGGGAACAAGGATAGCCTACAGAAAAGGGGCATGACTGTCTTGAAATGTCATTTCCAATCTGCCCCTGCAATGTGTTCACTGATGTGCTCCAAGGTTCCTGGAAGCCTTTGAACACAGTCAAAGAGAGACATCATTCCAAGCAACACAAAAGCTGCAGGGTTGGCTCCTGGTCACTCGGGTGTTAGGACAGGACAAGCTGAGAGGTCTCCATGTCACATCACAGTCACTGATTGGGAGCAACTGGTAGCAGGTAGCTTGAGCAGCCTCGAGGCCAGCGAGGTCCCAGGATGAGAGGAAAGATGACAGACATCACCACTCTGAACCATTCAGCTGAGGAACACTACAGGATTCTCCTGGTGCTAGCATTACCTGCAGAAATGCAGGCACATTTCTGTTACACCCAATGGTGAAATGCTTTGGAAGGAGCTGGTAAGAGAACATAAAAAGCACGAGCTCTTTTTCTTGTACCTTCCAACTCCATCAAGGTTTTTTGAGCCACTTCAGTACCTCCACCCCATGCATGGCACAGATATTACAAAGAACTGCACATGCCTTATTGGCTTTATAATCTTAATAGGATACTGATTCTGTGCCACAAGGGTGTCTCCTTCAGTCTGCATCTACTGTACTGTATAAAACATGAGTAAATCACAGCACACAAGAGATTCAGAAAACCGCATTTCCTTCAGTCCTTTTAGTGGGAGGGTTTTCATTTCCTCATGTCCCAAACAGTAGAGAATGGGGAGACTATAGGAGGATAGCAGTTCCTGTGCATATTCAAGGCAAAACATTTTGACAGTAGGTTCACTGAGATCACTGCCTATCAGCTGGCTCTGCTGTGTCTCAGCATTTTCTTCCACTCATCCATTTGCTGGCTCTAAACTTATTAATAGATTGGAAATTCCTTGAGGAGGAGGAAAAAAAAAATGTATTTTGCATTTTAACAGCACGACCTAGAACCAGTCTATGGTAATCCTGTGATATCTCTACTGCGGCTGCTACAGCTACTACTGTAATTAGAATTGACCCATTCCTGATACCTTAAGTATCAATTTGCAAAGTATCTTCAGGTATAAAGAATATTGCAGATTTTGGCCTCAGATAACAAATATGATTATTTGACAGTGTTAATATAAAAAATTTCATTCACATACCAAAGCAGGAAAGCTTGGGAACTCTAAATTGACTTGCTTATATTTTGATCTTTCTTGATTGCAAATTTTTTTTTTTTAAAAAAAGGAAGAAAACAAGACAAATGATAGAAAAGAGCTAAGACATTATTCTAAACTGTGCTAGAAATTTTTGATTAAACATATGTGAATACATTGTCTTGCTTTAATCAGCTTGGAAACATTGTCAGCAATTAACTGGCAAAACAGAATAATGTTGCATAGTTAAGCGAGGGTAATTGCACTCATTATATTGCCAGAGACGCGGTAGATCAAAAAGAAAAACACTGTTTTCCCTGACGTTCACTTACAGTATTTAGGTGGAATCAGCATTGAGTTCATAAGCATTAATCAGACAAACTGCCTTGCACAAAAACTGCTCACCAACCTGCAAACGGGTAGTACATTGTCAACATACACAATGGGTCTCCCATGAGAAGTCTGTATCTATTTTTCCGAGCTGTCAGTGCTGTTCTTCCATTTGACTTGGAATATCCATATTAGTCCTCAAGAAGCAACACCCTCCTCTTTTTATTTTGCACTGTGGAGAGAAAATGTGGAGAGGTAGAAGGATGAATGGATGTCCCTACAAGTTGCTCTTTGGAGGCCACCTCGTCTTAGCCATTTTAGGAGTTAAGAAGAATATGGTTGGACCTAGTTACTACAGAAAGTGAAAATACTAATTGTTTTGCTACACAGACATCATTCTACTTGTCTAAGAATATGAAAAAGGCATGTCAGGAGGCAGACGGTAACAAGAGAACCTGACATAGCTTGGAAAAAGGACAAACTCTAGGACACACAAAGTCTTTTCATATAAAAAAAAATGTAATTTTCCTAATCCAAGCCTGGATATCTTTTGATTTTTGAAAACTACTTTTAGCAAACTTTTTCAGGTTCGGCATTTTCTTTACTGTCTCTTTCCAGGATGGAGCAGTTCTGACAAGCTCTCTGAACCATCCTGAGAATTTCAGCTCCTCTTTCAGTCAAAGTGTTGCCTAATAAATGTTGACTCTACAAATAAATTTGGCCTTGTTCTGCATTTGAACAAGGTTCTCACTCCTTCTCTTTTCCCAACATCTTATTTCCATAGTTACTTGCATTTATTGTTTACTATAAATGTTTCAAATTATGTTATTTAATACAAGTTTGTTTTTAACTGGATTCAATACTATCTCACTGCTAGCAATAAAGTTCTTTCTACAGTTCAGCATTGCACCTTCAGATTTCTCTGATGATATTCCTTCCCAACGTGCCCATGCACCAGTTTTCTCTAGGGTTATATGACAGCCAATATTCCTTTCACAATCAACAGCTCCAACCTCTTCTCCAAGTCAGTGAACTTTCTTAGCAAATATTTTTCATTTCAAAAATGTGTGCCAATATGATGTCTGCCTCTCTATTTTCAGCAGAAAGGTGTGCGGGCTTGAATTACAACTCTTCTTTCACCTACTGTCACCTATTGATAGGTCTTTTTAAGTTCCATTTCTGAAAAATCTTTTTTCTGCCTCAGAAAGAAAGAAAGAATATTATTCCGATTTTGTGCAGAATTGTGATTTTTGAATTTAAGACAAATCCCTTAATGTTCCATATTGTGCAACTATTTTGCACGAGTCGCATGTAGAAACACACAAAATACTGTTTAATATTTCATGAAGATACCCAGAGAAGACAAAGAATGGAACATGACTAGGGCCATTGCCAAATTCAAATCTGCATCTGACCAATGATTCACTAATTCTGTGAAGGACAGGGCAGTTACATCGGCTGCATCTGAAGTAAGAAAGTTCAAGTAAAAGGCTTGCAGCCTTTAAACACAGTTTCCTTTTATAAAAAGAGTCAGGAGGTAGCAATTAAACCCATTTACACTGCGATGGCCATAACCTCCCGATGCCCAGATCACAGACCACACACACGCGTCGGATGATTCTCCGGGGAAGAATGTGGTCCGCTCCGTCCAAAGGCCGAGTTAGTTGTAGGCAAAATCTCTTTGAAGATTTGCTCAGAGGTACAGCCCTATGAAATTCTCAGAGAGACATTCTGTACTACGTACTCCTCCTGACTAGGTTTTCCCTTTAGGAATATGCAGGACGTTGACCCAATTTGCACAGACCCTGATGATTAACATAGGCCCATTTTAAAAGGAGTCTTTGAACACCAGTTCTGTTCAAATTCCATTACCTCTCTCCCTGCTGAGCTTTGTACATTAAGTATCGGGCAGGGACTGGGAGAAGAAAAGAAAAAGAAAAAAAAGCCAGTAAGTTAAATCCCAGGCCCAAATAATTAGACATGTTTTGCTTAGTTCTTCAAACTCTTACCTATTGCTGATTCTCCATTTTACAGAATATAATCTGATTTTTTTTCAGACTTGACATGCAGGTCAGTCAATCCAGAGGTTCATGAGTATGAATGCACCAGAGAAAGACACAAATGCCAGCTTTGAAGGCATTTTTCACAGTGCTTTGCCTTTGTTTGTGGCCTCATCTGATGTATGAGCAGGTTTCAAAGTCCTTGCTCATAGGTACTCCAGTAAGAGGTGATGAATGTTAATGCACTGGTGAAGAGAGAACTGCTTGAGAAAATTTCACTTGCAGAGTGAACAAGATGCAGGTTGACTTTACTATCTGGCAAATGAGCTTATAAACAAACAATAATATTGCATCCTTTGTCACTAACAAGAGGCAGGGTGGTGTTGGCAGGATGACTAAGATGAGAGAACTGCTCCTAAGACAATCCTAGTGTGGGTGCATGGGGTTTTTAGCTCTTAACACTGAAAGTAGGCAGGCATTTTTATTACCTCTGAAGGTGAGGATCCACATCTGGGCTGACGTGGAGGGGACTCGTTGGTGTTGAAATTAGATTGTGAGGGCAGGAAAACTGAAAGAACGAAGGCCATCTCATTTGGTTGTTTAAAGATTTTTGCTTCTTAGTTTTCAGGAACAACTATTTAAACTTGATGCCCAGTAAATGCTAGGGGAAAGGCTGTTTCAGCTAAATATCCAGCACCTTGGTGCAACCCACCATCATTACCACCTGCAAGTGAGGACAGTGACTCTCAATGCCTGGAAAAGCTAAAGGGGATCCTGTATGGACCAAAGCTCTGCTGCTGTAGACTGTTTTTATCCACTTTAATCAGATCACAGCATGCCCAACTCAGGTCAGGCAATCAGGTTGCAAGTGCAGAACTGGACCTTGACTTCTCCCCAGACATTCCCATGTTGCAAGTTGGAGTGGAGAGGCATGTGCAGAACACAAGTCAGTCCGTGCAAGCTCTGCATGTATCATCCCATTTTAAACTTCTGTGGAGATTTTAATGATGTGGAAAGATCATGGACAACTTGCTTTGAGTAGGTGACTACCCTTTAGCTGTGATTTAGTATGATTTAGCTAATTTACAGGCAACATGCACCTAGCATCTCTATATGATATATTAGTATGGAGTAGCATGCATATATCTACCTCATGATGCCACAGGTGTACTGAGACCCTAAGCACAGGGAGACCATTCACTTTTTTTAATCTGTTTTTATCTTATACTGCGCTTATCACTGGGCACAGCTATTTGTTCTTCCTTTCAGAGGAGGTTGCTGCACTGGTTGGGTTTTCTTCAGACAGGGAATCATACTTCACATAATTCAGATGCAAAGGAAAGTGGCATTGAAGAATGCACTTGGAATAGAAGGGAGTGAGGTTTGCTGTGCTCATTTTATTTTCAAGGAGTCAGCTTTGCACCTGGACTGGCCTCCAAGGAGGTTGTATCTCTAACCAAGGCCTCTTCATCCTATTATACAGTTCAGAGGAGCAAAATTTTTGAGGATGGCTCTCATGGGGCTTTGAATGTTTTTCTGATATCCTATTCCCAGAGTGTGTTGAACCCTGTCAACAAAGAATGAGACTATGAAATGGATTTGAAATTCTATGAGAAGGCACTTGAAAGAGCAGAGCTACGGTGTGGTTGAGTAGCTGGTGTCATTAAGGAGATATACGAGGGCATTTTATATTAGCTGGAGTCTCCCAAATGCTGATAATTTCATGAACAGGTCTCTCAGGCTGCTGCACTTTTCCTGCAAAGTGACAAAATCCTGATGGAACAAGGTGAGGTCACCACCAGATGAGATAGGACAGAGTCTCTGAGCCAGAAGAAAATAGCAGAGGATATTACTTGTGCATGCTGCTGTGGAAGAGATTAGTGTCAGCAAAGACTCAGGGATTCCAAAATGATGAGCTGAATGGACATCTTCAAAAAAAGGCAGTGCTGTAGCAGCCTACTCTTTGAAATCCTTTCCTCTGAGCAATAGCATTACCTCTGCCTCACTAAGATTCAGCTTCAATGAGCTCGTCTTCCCTCACAAGACTGTCCTGATGGGAAGGATGTAACTCCGCATGGTGGCAAATAGGAAAGCTGTGTGTTATCTAGGTGCTGCTGGCACTCAAAGCAATATTGCCTGATCAGTTTATCTCTGGGTTTCACAGAGGTGTTGAGAAAGGCCAGAGAGGAGCTGATCTTTGTGAGACTCCGTGAATAAAGGACTTAAAGTTGGAGGTGTAGCTTTATTCGGTCCATTTTAGCCTTTTACTCTGAAATCCTGACACCTGGTTGCCATGAGAAGGCAGGCCCACATAGTCTCCAGCATCGAAACAGTTTGATGAGCTTGTTAGTTGGCGTTTGGCTAATTTCACAGAGCTTGCTCAGGAGTGGGAGCTCAGCCAAGGGGAGGCAATAAGCTGGAACCGATATTCCAGGGGGGTTCCTTTCATATCTGCCAGATGGGAATGGCACGAACTGTATTACCAAGACTTTGGGGGACAGGAAAGAAAGTGCTACTTCTTAGCTCTCCCAGAACTTCTCAGACGTGACCGCGCTGCTCCCTAGGAGCAAAGACGAGCTGTTGACTAGTACATACAGGGAGAGGTGGATTGCTTTGTTTCAGGAAACCAAACACAGGAGGAGCTTTGCATGAAAAGCGCAACCACGAATTAAACCTATTGTAACAATAGGTTTACAATAGACTGCATGTAGCCTGGTTTCTTCAGCACTTTGACATCCCTTTTGTACATACATTCTGACCATACTATCTCAGAGCAAAAAATCATCAGGTTTTAGCCCTGCTTTCTTTCTTGGCTACTGCTGCAAACCCAGGTGGTGATCAGAATGTAATTTTGCACATTAGCTGGAAGTGTCACCCTACTCCTGTTCATATCATTATTAATGTCCATGAAACATAGTCTGCTTTGAAAACACTGGCGTTCCTACTCTAAGACTAATAAAATTTTGCCAGGGAATATACAAATATTTAATGGTTCTCACCAGCAGACTGTGGGCTTGCTAATAAATACACAAAATATGATGGACAAGAAACGTGATAAAACTCCAGAAACTAAGACTTGTGCGGATTCATCTTGTTGAATGGTGATTCATGCATGCAATTCCCATGAGTATTACCAGGAGTTATGGATATAAATCCTAGCACATCAAGAGGAGACTATAACCACTAGTGGTTAGGAATTAAAAGTGTTCTGAGGGGTGTTGAGACTCATCTTAAGACATAGAGTCACTGCATGCATCTAAATCCCCGTGCATCGAGACGCGAATATGTTAGAATCACAGTAATAACAATGACTCTGCAGCTTGTACTGTGCTTTTGAAATTGGATGACACAGACACATCTTTCCAAATTAGTGATTTAAAATTGCAGGTGGCTGGTGCTTTCGGTTTTCATCCACCCTGTAAGCCTAGAGATGGTTCACTAATACAGTACTTCCCAGATGTTTAGACCCCAGGTGTGCAACAGAGTTCTTATTGATGAGATTTAAATTCATTTTTTTTGGTACTGCTTCTGACAGGAACAAAGACAACTACATCAGGTCGTATCTTTCGTTCTCACACAATCTTTATTTCTTCCTTGCATTACTTATGATGGGTTTAATTCTTTTTTTTTTTTTTTCAAAGAATCTGTTGAAATTTTGTATGCATTTCTGTACAGTCAAGCCCTTACCCTGAACCAAGAAAGTAATTTCTTTGTTCATTCATTTAGAAGCATTGTCTCCATGTGCATGCTCCCACTCTCAGCTGTATTTTCCCAGTAAATATTAAATTATCTTACAAATACACTTTTTGCAGTGCTTGTCTCCATGTTAGGATTGTTTCTTTGTTTTAGTTTTGCACTGTACCATCAGTTAGTGCATTTCAAAGTCCAATCATTTCCTATATCTGAGCTTTCTTTCAATCCTTCTTTGCTCAAACATCCAATTGGGGAGGGCAATCAGTATTTGGCTGGAGGAAGACCCATCTGTTCCAGGACATATAGCCACTACATACGTATCTCCATCTGAACTAGTCTTCTTAAAGGCATTGGCCTTTAAGACAGTGTAGAGCAACAGGTACAAATCTTCTCATTCTCACAACATCAGATGAATCATATCCTAAATGTATATGTTTATCCCTCGGACTCTACAGGGAGACCAGCATAGTTGGCTTGGATGGAGACGTGCACACTGCAGGAGTCTACAGGTAGGTGAGACAACCCCTACCTAGTGTGTCAAATCCAGCCATTCATAAAAAACAACATAGAACAGACAGAAAATGTAAAACTCACAGAAAAATGGCCACTACCCCTCTACAGAGTAAGAAAGAAACAAAACTCTTGCAAATCAACTTGTGTAATGCTTTTTTTTTCTTCATATGCACACCTTCAAGGAATGCATCAGCTTTGCTGGTGGATACAGAATGTGAAAAAAAAGGATAAAAAAATCTTTCTTTTAAATGATATTGCCTTTCAGGATCCTCATCCAAAACGCACAAAATCTAGAGGTGCTGCATATATCCTTACGTTCCATGCACATGCCTTATGAGAGAGAAGAACATGCACCGGACTGAGTATTCTGGCTCCACTCTCATAGGGCATTTAGGCATGTGAGTAGCTGAGTACCCCAAAGAAGTCCTGGGGCTTTGCTGCCTCAGGATGTACTGAAGCAAAGATCAAGGCTATGTAGACTTGATGGTCCAGGTGATTCCTTGACCATTTCCAGTTTCACAGAGAACAGGCAACTACAGTGAATACATTTCTTACCTTTCTTCCCAAAACAGCATCGACCTAAAGACCAGGATGGCCCAGGATGTGCAGTGTTTAGCCCAAGGAAAGTGACAGTCCGAGCACCAAAAATCTGGCAATCTTGTAGAAGCAAAAACAGTTCTGAAAGAGCTATTTCCCTAATTACATACACACATACACACACAATTATAACCCTGGAACTGCCCACAATATCATGCTGTATCTGAATTTTTCACATATTCTAAAGCATCTTAAGGTAATTCTAGGACTTTTTGCTCAATATGTGTAACTACCATTGCCAGATTTATATGCAAAAGCGCCTATGGTCACCAGTTCCTCTGCATTTATACACTTAGTTTGAGCCACTTGTGGAAGATTTTTATATTAATTGGAGAAGTATGGATATTTTGGGACGTATGAATGTTTTCCCATAAATTATGCTCAGGTCTACCACAACTTATGGTTTTAGGGGCAAGAATCATAGGACAAAGTCCTATGTCCTCTACTATTCAGTAGGTCAGACTGGACTTGCCCAAGTAGACCTTCTGGATTTAAAATGAGGTCCAGAGGCAAAAATCCAAGGATCCATATGGGACAATAGCGAGAATTAAAAAAAGCATGTACTTTCCATGATTTACTCTGCAATAAGGAGCAAAACAGACAATATCTTTCTAAAATGACTGTGGGGTGGCAGTCCAAAGTGAGAATGGAATAAGCTCCTCCCTAATCATTACAGAAGGGCTGAGTTTTCAGTAGATATTTCTGCTATAAAAAAACCAACAAACAACAAAAATACCCAATAGCTGCATAGGCTAAAACAAACATTTTCCCGTGTGTTTACTTGCCAGACAAAGATGTCATCTGTCAAGGCAGAAATTGTCTCCTGGAAAATAAAGAGCTGTGAACCAACAATTAAGTAAATGCAGGAAAAGGTTTGCCTATACAGCAAATGTTTGAGATCTTAGGATTGCTGAAAATGTCAGGGAACTGGATTCTCAGGACTCTTCCAGATGCATTTTGTTATGTCTTACAGGACTCCCCCCTACCTCTACCAGCTCCAAAATGTGTCTTTATGAAAATGACCTAAAAGAGAATTCACTAAGGAAATTATACTAAAAATACCAAATACTAAGAATACTAAATACAAAAAAAAAAAAAAAAACTGTGAGTTTTCAAGTTTGCTATCATGCCAGCACATACTCTTATTCCGGGAAATAAAATATAAGCTGAGGAATGCTTGGCATACCTGTATTTTAGTATTTGTTCCTATTTCCAAATGAATTATTCTCCTAGTTATTACACTTTCATTTTTACTGCCAAGGAACAGTCTGAATTTGCATTTTACTCAAACAAGAATTGGTTGAACTAAAATTTTCTATACAGCCTCTTGGAACACTGCAGTGAGTGAATTCACATTTCCTTTATTCAAGTAATGAAACTAGAAACTTGGCTTTGAGAGTCACACTCAGCCATTGCTGGCAGAGAAGCACTGCTGGGTGACATCTGTCATCAGTCACCACTGAGCTGAAATGTTGAATTCCTAGCAGCAAGTTGTGGATTAAACAAACAAATAAACAAAAAGCCCTCCAAGAATTCTCCAAGAGCATTTTGAAAAATGAGTAAGTTTGAGAAAATTCTGTGTATTTTCAGCCATTCCTCCATCAGAAAAATTCACATCAAGTTTCATGTGAATCATGTGAAATCAGAGAGCAATGCCTGGATCTCAGCCACAGTAATTCCAGAAATAAAGTAGACATTTATAATGTTGAAAGTGATTAATTTTTGCAATAAACACCAAGAAAAAGAGGGATTCTCCAAATCTTGAATTCTTCACATCAAGAATGGCTAGGCACAAAATTTTAACAGCACAAAATAACAGACTTTACCCCAATTTGAAATGAATAACATGACTTAAGTTGGAATACACTTAAGTCAGATCTAAGGACCACCCTCAATATGCTGAATCCATGAAAACAAAAGGTATAAAAATTCAACTAGAAATTAGGCCAAAATCTGGAAAGTCAATATGATTAATTGCTCGTACTTTTATTTGGATGATGTTGGTGAGATTCTGCATCTTCAAGGACCAAATAAAAA
Organism: Nothocercus julius; assembly: GCA_013398735.1. Classification (NCBI taxonomy): domain Eukaryota; kingdom Metazoa; phylum Chordata; class Aves; order Tinamiformes; family Tinamidae; genus Nothocercus; species Nothocercus julius. The sequence continues at coordinate 501,716 of VZSV01000060.1, read as the reverse complement.
GTCTTCCTGGAAAGATGTGTCCTAGTTTAATGAACTCTGTGCTTGGAACAGAATTTACTGGCCAAAGTTTTGTTACGCACCAGTTGTAACTGACCTTCTGGGCCAGACGTTTTGGGTCTGTGGTTTAGCAAATAGCTAAAGTGTGGAATGAGAAGTCCTACTTTACCAAGCAAAAGTGGAGGTCCCACAGCCCAGAGGCATCAGGAGGACGGTGGAGAGGCACTGGCACAGTCATCCAACAACGAAAATTATGTTGTGCGGGACAACACACAGCCCTGTGATCGAGCTGCTTGCATGCCTTCTGAGAAAGATCTGCTTGTCTCCGACCTCCAAAATCTGTCACAAAGATTATTTAGGGATTAAACCTGTTCCTGGATGAATCTGAAGCTATTAAGAAGATCCTTGTTTCTGAAAGGTAGCTAATACATTAGATCAGATATGCTTCAGCATCCATAGATCCTGAGTGTTCAATGTTCACATCTGTTTTAAACATTGAGACTCAATGCTTAAATGTCCCACTCAATGTCCCACCCAAGTCCATGGGACTCAAAATACTTGGGTTCCTTTCCATGTTCACCACAGGCTTGTTATGGAGACCAGGCAGGCTGTTTCTCCGCTCTGTGCCCTTTCTTTGCCCAAACCACTTTTCTATTTAAATTTCAAGCTCCCAGGGACAGAGATCTGCTGTGGTAGAGATTGTTTCTGGCACAGCAGGAGGGTGAGACGCCTGTCAGACACAGCAATCCCGTCCCACAGAGCTCTGTGAAGGTAGGATCTCAGTCCAAGGATGTTATGAACATGCTCAAACATGGGTGCTTAGAAACAGGGGGAGTGAGCTCTGACCCCTACCTTGTTGCAGAATATGTCTTAATAACACTCCTGACAGATAAGGACACAAAAGCATTTCCATAAAAACTTTCTGTTTCATATGTTCTATACTTTGAAAAAAAATGGAGGAGACTTTACTTTCTCTGTTTGGATTTTATATATTTTTTAAATAATTAATTAGAAAGAAACAAAATGCTTTCTATTAAAAACAAAACCTAGCTGTGTTTTTAAAATGGTATAAACCTGTCATGGGTTAGAGCATAAGTGTTGACATGAATGTGTTAGGTTGAGGTTTAGAACATCATTATTTGCTCTTATTTACCAAATGTCTTACCCACCATATTATCTGCTTTTTCAGATGTGTACTGGTTTTGATTTTTAATTGGTCTTATTTACCAAATGTCTTACTCATTAGACTATCTACTTTTTCAGATGTGTCCTCATTTTGATTCCACTCTGAAGAGAACTAACATATCAAATCAGTGACATGGCCAAGCACACAGGACTTTCTCAGTATTTTGGCGCCTTCAGCGCTGTGTCCAGCAGCTCCGAATACAATTCCCAACGTTTAGCAAAAAGCCTTTTCTCCCCTTCACACTCTGCCAATCAACTTTGGCCAATTCAGCATTGCAGGGAGCTTAACAAGACATGGGCCATGAGAGAGCTGAGCTAGAGATGCCAGAGATTGCATCTCCTCCATATCTTATGGATGTCTTTCTCCCTCAGGTTTGCAGGTACCAACTGAATGAGATGCTTCCTTTTCAAAGGAATGGCTTCACCACCTGAAATGGTTTGAGTTGTTGCTCTTCATTTCCTTTCTCAAGGCTAATTGCTGTGCCAAGCCCATCATGTTCCCCAGATATCTGAAGCACGTAGTCAACAAGAGCTCAATACTCAGCACATTCCCACAGAAGCCCCTGGAGGTGTTTAGGCAGTTCATGAGAATATATTCTTAACTTTTCTGCTGGAGGGGACTCAAGAAGATGCTCACAAGAGCGGGGGTGTTTCTGTGGTCGTGGTGAAGAGCAGCTCAAACCCACTCACAGGATGCAGAGCAGTTCATCGCAGCCTGGGGTGTTCCCAGGGTGGTCCCTGAAAACAGGGACCATCTCTGGAGGTGGCTACACTCAGTGTCATCGTGGTAACCCAGTGCCACGTCCCCTCCTACGGCAGGAGGGAGCCACCCGGTGCAACTCACACCCACCCACAGCACCTACACCCCCAGCACACCCCAGCTCAGCCTGCCTGTAGCTCACAAGGAGGCAACAACAAGCAGGAATTTTCCAGCAGCCTTGGGTTTTCTTTTTCCTTTTTTTTTTTTTTTTTTTTCATATTTAACCCCATTCCCTCTTGGCAGCCTTGAATTTGCAATTCTAGCCCCTGAAGGTGGGAATAAAAAAGGCAGCCTTTGTGTGAAGAACACTTATCTCTGTGCAGTAGGATGGAGGTTGGATTTATTATTTCCTTATAAAATAAAACCCGCTTTTTTGTTGAATAAAACCCAAATGTTTGCACTGACTGCTTAAAAAGTCTGAAATGTTTAATTTAAAAAACATCTCCAAGTGCCAAAGTTTGTCCCAGGCCTTTTGATAACTAAAAATCCAGAGTGCAAAGGATGTAGTTTTCTAAAAAAACTGTTCATTCTCGAGGAAACCAGATAAATTTAGTACAAAATAAAATCTAATAATAAAGAACTATGGAGATTCATTATGACTAGCTATATTTTTAAACTGTCTTTATCAGAGATATTTTTAATATATTTGTACATTTTGCAAAACATTGGAATCCTGCTCCAGGGTTTCCAAAACTAACAGCCAAGTACTAGCAAAGCATAAATATTTTTTACATTATTAAGATGATTAAGAACCTCTTATATTACTTTCCTGTCTTATGCAAGCTAATGCAACAATAAAAAAAAAGAAAAACAGTAATAGCAAATGTCAATAGTCTATCATGTAGACTTTCATATTATTCTGTTTTACTAAAAACTGGATTCCTTCTCTGTTTGGAATAGACAGGTTGAATTTTAATTCATTTTACTCTGTTACTGTTTCATCTAATAAAAATGTCTTTAGCTCATGACAGACACCATGATGAAAACTGATGGCTTGATATGCAAACTTTGACCCACAGCACTAGAAGACTATGTCAGCACCTGGGAAAATTCCAGGCTAAAATATTTTTGACAATAAGCAATAAAGGAACAGCATTCCAAGGAGAAGCTCACACTTGAGGCTGACAACTATGCAAGAGATTAAAAAACAGAGAGAGAGAATGAATTATAATGACTTGGAATGCTCCGAAAGATACATCTGGTTTAAGTGTATAAAGCAAAATTAAAACAAAGAATGCAAATGTGATGGAAACACAAAATACTCACGAATCTCTAAAATCTTAGAACTCTGAAAAAAAAGAAAAAATAGCTATATTGCTCCTTGATTACAAACACTAATGCTTTCGAAACATTTACAAAGGAAAATTTTGGTTGATCTTTTACCTGTTTTTTGTCACTCATGAGTCCTGCTGGAAGGATGGCTTCTGCTTAGATATCCTCTCAGACTAGCTCCCTCTCATCTTGACACCATCAGAGCTCTATCCGAGTCCCTAATGTAATTACACAGTTGATGCCCACTCTCAAAACTGGCCGTGCTGGGGCTGAACTCAGAATCTGTTTCCTTAATTGTACAAAGGGAGGACCAGCATTTTGAGGCCGCTGAAATACCACCTTTTTACCGGAAGGCACAGAGATCTTTTTCAAATAAAGAGACAAATGAATGACTAACTGGTCAGCTCTGAAGTGCATCCAGCTCAGCATCCTGTTTCTGACATGGCCAGTAGCCTGATGCTAAAGTAAACAAGAACAAGCACACCATAACATTTCCATTGGCATATCTCAAAACTGTATCTGGGTGAGCAACAGCCCTGCTGGAGTTGTCCCATCACATCAGGAGCTGGAATGTGGTTCATTGCAACTACTGAGCTCATGCCTTTCACCAGAGGAAAAGAGGGTAACTGTGCTTTCAAGTCAGGAGTCAGAAGGAACCCAATGGATCGCCCATAAAGCTCCCAAAGTTGAGAGGGTCCCAGCACTGGTGCTCAAGGTGGGTCCTGGGGCTGGTGCCCATCCAGCAAAGCACCAAAGCTTGCACTCTGGTTTAAGAACGATCCAGAGGACATACCCAATACTTAAAAAGAAATAAGGTTTGCCCTCATTAAATCAAGGCACTTCAGTTAAGGGGCTATATCAATTTAATATTCTTCTAACCTTCTTTTACTAAAGTTTCAGGTCTGCTTGCATTTTGGAGCAGAAGCTGAGTGTGTTTCATAGGATTGAAAGCTGATGTGTTGTTATATCAGCGAGAAGTCCCGTGACACGGACACTTCAGAGAGGAGCCCCGCCAGCTTGCCCGAAAAATGTGGATAGATTACTAAGGCTTCTTGTGGACATTTGACCATGAAGGTGCTTGGCCTTCCTTCCTGACACCAGCTTCTGCTGTTCCTAAACACTAGCATTGACTGAACTCTCTTTTTTACCCAAGGAAGAAAGAAAAAAAGAAAAGAAGAAGAAGAAGAAGAAATTGACAAAAAAATAAATCCTGCTTTTGTTCTGGATAAAACTAGGTCAGCATTTCCCATCCTCACTGTCACTTTTCTGCAATGTATTTCATACAAAGCAGCATCATTTCAGCAAAAGGTATTTATAAATTGAGATTTAAAAAAACAACTGTATTTTTTTTTTTTTTTTTTGCCACAAAGGCTTTGGCATCTGTCACTGCCAGGGAAGATTTAAGAGCTAGGTAGAATTTTCATCTCTCACAATGACTTGGCCTATATTGGCTACATCTAATAGATCTGATATTTTAAAAGCCCTAGTACAGCAATGCACCATAAATTGCAGCTGCTTAGAAATCCTCTTCCTTCATGGAAAATTTTCAGTGAAATAAATAGTATAACTGTTTCCAGGATGTACCGTCACCAAGTACCCTCACAAACCTTTTTTCTCTTGATCCAGAGGTAAAGGAAAAAACACTCCATGGGACATGTACAATGCAAAAAAATAGTACCCTATGGGGCATGGATGTTGCCAAGAACACAGTTTGCTGTGGGCAGGGCCATGATGGAGATTTTGCTCAAAGAAATGAGAGAGCATTTTATCCAGAACCAGGGAACAAAGTCAACTCTTTTCATTTCTTCATAATTTTCAGCCAACCGGTAAACCAGGAATCTTTTCCACATACATTTCACTGCAATCGCACATATAAAAAGTGATATTTGGAATTTAAAAATAAAGAGAAAAACACATATAATTTCCTTGACATCTTTATTCAATTACCCGCACACAAGAATGGCTGACCTGTCCCCACAGAATATATACTTTGGGGTATTTACTTCATTATGATGGGAAATAACCCACTGTAAAGGCAATGTCTCCATTTACCCCACGCTACCTTCTTCATAGGAATATGGTGGCGGGGTCCCATGTGGTTGTAATGGTCCAGAAGATGGGACCTGATAGCAGCAGCCCTGGCACCCCTCCTATGCACCAGCAAGAGAAGCCAAAAGCCCATTTCTCTCAGTCTCTCCTCTAGCTTCTCCATCCTCTGCTCTTCTCTGTCCCTGGTCACATCCTCTTCTCCCTCCATTTGTCATTATGTCAAGAACTGGCTCAACTTTGGCCCTTCATCCCTCTGAACGACTGTAAGAGACATGAGGAAATGGTGTAGAAGTGAAGGGAGAGTTGCTTCTGGAGAGGAGAAAGAGGCAGCGCGTAGGGGTGGAGATGCTGCTTGCAGCAGTGAGGTGTAGGATGACTTCAGTGATATTTGGGGTGGCAATGGAAGAAGAAATGGGGCTTGGATGAAGACCTTGACAGCAAACCCAACTGATAAATGCCTGGTAGGATGACAAGGGTAAATGAAGATATGTGGGGGTCTGTGCACATCTCATTTAGATAACATAGAGTTTACCCTCATCTCACTGCTCAATCTGGGAGAGTAAAGAGGGGATATTAGTCATTTTAAACTTATAATAATAGCAGTGAAGAGAACCAGCATATAAACAAGTCCTGTAGGAAAAGAGAGATCAAGAAAAGACAGATTATAGGGGACATTAAAAAAAAAAAAAAAAGAACTACTAGTCTTTTTGAAAAGGCTGTCTAAAGACAACACACAGATTTGGGCCTGGGAAGCACAGAGGGCAGTGCGATTTTCAACGGTCAGTGAAGTTGAAGACGGAGGAGTGGGATTAAAATAAGAAAACTTTAGCTTTAGTTACTGCCTGGACATCCAAGAGAGAGAGAGAGAGAGAGAGAGAGAGAGAGAGA
>VZSV01000060.1:455334-495380 GCA_013398735.1 Nothocercus julius | reverse complement strand
AGAAAGAAAGAAAGAAAGAAAGAAAGAAAGAAAGAAAGAAAGAAAGAAAGAAAGAAAGAAAGAAAGAAAGAAAGAAAGAAAGAAAGAAAGAAAGAGAGAGATGATTGAGCAGCGACAAAAATGTCTGGAGGAAAAAAATGTATCAACCATCAACTGGTAAGTGGCAGGTGAAGCTACAGAAGGTGCACAGAAGATCTCTGACAGCTATCGAGGCACAAGAGGAAGACACTGAGAGACCGAGATCTTGCTGGCATCTCTGCATCTCCGTAATAAGAGAGTGTTGCAGGATGGGGCAGCAAAGGTGGAAGAGTTGGAAAACAGAGACATTTATGCATAAGGAAGGGAGAAACACAGTAGAGAGCACAGCATGGGCAAGGATAAACAATGGGTGAAGGAACATAAGGCTGATATCAGTGAGTTTACCTACAGAAGAATGAGTAAAGATGTTGTAACAACCTGCAGAGGGCTTTTTCCACCAGGAAAGAGGCAGAGGAGAAGACAGGAGGAGACCCAAGAAAGAGATGGGAGGAAAGGCAGAGGGTAGTCCATCATATCCCATAGTCCTGAAGACAAGGTAGAAGCTATAAACTAGCTAATCACAAAAGCATCCAACTAAACTGTCCTAAACCACCCATGCCAACAGAAGGTGTTACTGCAGCCCTCTAATAGCTCAGCTGCTTCCACAATAGCCACAGCATGTCCAGCAAAACAGGGAGGTTAGTCAGTAAATCAATATTGTGTCAAATCCCTAAGTCAATCTGCGTCTGATTCATCGTGAAAACACAGCTCCCCTGTCTTCAAACACAGCCAAATACTTTGCAGGAAAAAAAAGTCTCGGCTTCCCTGGGTGTTGTAACAAGTAAATAAGTCTAGCAAAATCCAAACACAATTTGGCAGGATATAATACTTGCTGGAGATAATCCTACCTGCTGAAATTTCCTTTTAACCTCAGTGAAGACTCCAGTAGATTCTAGGTATAATCAGGACAGACACCAATTCTCTTCCCCTGGAAAGAAGAGTGAACAGTCTTCAAAATATTATTCTTCCTGCTTAGAGAATGGCAGCAAAGGAAAAGTTATAGAAATAGTTACTTGGGCAGCTTCCCTCCAAAAGACAGGCGGGGGGTTTTAGCTTGGGATAGGTCTCTCAGTGTAATAGCAACATGTTTTTTTGGATGATAGAGAACCAAGGCGTTCCCAGGAGGGCTCAGGTTGCCCATTGCTAGGAGAGACATTAGCCTGGTGTCTCCTGAGTATGTTCTGGCTAGAGGAGGGTCATGGTCAAAGCTGTTGTTGTCAGCATCTCTTATGGGTTGAACTCCCCTCACAACAACTTCTGCCCTGCCACTCACCTTGAAAACACTGCTCAAATATAAATATTGCAGGACAGGAATTACTGCCATGGGCATTCAAGAAATGTCCATTACGTGACATGAAGTGTTTATTCAGTAACTTCAGTTAAAGCTCTGATCACATGTGAATTGTTAATTTTGCTGCACGTGTGCCCTGATGCTTAAGGAACCGCTACCCTTATTACTAACAACCATTTCCAGCATGGCAGGCTCAGCACGGTTGCCCCTACAGAGGTAGGTGCTGTATATACCTCTTAAAGAAACCTCCTTGGCCCTGGAAAACTTAGAATCTAAACACACGGGGCACACAAAAGAACTATCATTATCTTCCTCTTACAGATGGGCAACTGAGGCACAGAGAGATTAAGTGACTTGCCAACATCTGTGGAAGAATGGAGGATTAAACCTTGATCTCCCGAGTCCAAGTCTGGTGTGCAGTCACCAGACCAGCCTTCCTGCTCCTGCTAATGTGTTATTGCTATCATCTGCTCCGCGTTTTTCCCTACCCATTCCTTCCTAATCCCTTTTCAAGGTAGACCTTCAGGGACCGTTGCTTGTGGGGGTCAGGACTCCATATATCCATGCCAGAAAGGCACGTACGGCTCCTTCCTTTGGGCACCCGAGGCTCAGCTGGCAGGTGCCGCCGCGTTTCGGCAGGGTGGCATCGCAGCAGCAAGGACTTACAAAGTCACTGCTAGCTTCAAGACTGAAAACCTACCACAAAACATCGAGGCGGGCGTGAGAGAGGAAGTGTCTGGCTGTAGCTCTCGCTGCACCTCATTGCCTCTTCTAGGGAGGCCAAAAGCCCGAGGGCACGTAGCATGAAGGCTGCTAAGATGGGGCTGTAGGACAAGAAGAAAACCCTGGGAAGCAATGTATTGGAAATGATGTATGGGCTGTATTAAAGTCCAAACGTTGCACTGCGATACCACCTGCAGGCCTTGGGCCAGGGGCGGCTGCTGCAGGGAAAAGACGGACTCACGACCTGAGGGAGCAGGTCCCGGATCCCTCGAAGGCTTCGGGTGCCTTTCTGCTCAGTACAGAGCGTGGGGATCCTCTCCCGGTGATGGCCATGGTCAGGGCCAACATTTTGGCTCTGCACCATTGCCCCTATTTTCCAACCCAAGTTGCTCAAACCAAATAAACTCTTGCAAAAATCCCCCGTGGAAGAGGACCACTGCAAAACCCAGCTGGAAGACATTGGCCTTCCCAATGAACCTGGCATCCACCACAGCTTGAGGTCGAACGTGTCCCCGGCCATCGAGGGATGCGCTCGCGTGTCCTCGTGGGGACGGGACGGGGCGCGAGGGCGGAGGGCTCTGGCCTCAACGCCTGTCACCCCGATTGCGGTGGGCGAGAGATCAGAGGCGAGCGGCAGTATCTGCCGCAGAGACATCAGACGGCGTCGCAGGAAGGGTAATCCATTTATTTTTAGAGAAGTTTTCCACTCAGAGATCATACACCCTGCAGATCACAGGAACACATGCAAGCATGAAATTTAATTTTTAAGAATTCCTTTACCCGGGGCTTCCATGTAAAGCGGCAGTGAATGGGGAAAACTATAATCATGACAAGACAATTACAGAGGGTTTTTTTGCTAAGCATGAAACTTTGAGAAAAAATGTTTAGGGAAAGGGGGAGAAAAAAAGAAAAAAAATGGAAAAGTAGTTTTTGTCCAGTTGTCTTCTTCCACTGAAACAGCATTAGGCACCATGTCACATCCCTGACTTTTTAAATCATAATCAGCTTTAAAGTGTACCCGCAAAGAAAAAAATGTTTGAGTGAATTACTTCTCTGCTTCGGCTTTTTTAGGGATCCAGAGTGCACGCAAATGTGGAAACTGTATGCAACCTCCTAACTGCTGCAAAACGCACACACGCACTTGTGCTTTTAGCATGAAAGGACTGGGAGCCATACATTAGGATTTGCTGGATTATGGTGAGAAAGCAGGAGTGATAACTTTGATGTTCCTCAGAAAAAAAAATGGTGAAAAGACTGAAAACTGCAAGTGTTTTTTTTTTTTTTTTCTCCTTGGCAACCCCCCCAGGAAAGAGCTAGCATGGAAAATGAATCCCCTCTCATCTCCCTCCCATGGAAGCCCAGGTTGAGCAGCAAGGCTGCCCGGCGAAGCGCCGACGCCGGGCGTCTGAGCCACACGTAGCCTGAGGATGAGCAGGGAGGTTGGTGCCTACAGCAGGCGGCCCCATAGAACTCCTTAAGCAGCAACAATCGCTGAAAAAGAGGTGCTTATTGTACATCTGAAAACACAAGAAAAGAACCATTTCTAAATCTGTGTGGTATCTGCAAGAAGTGCGTGAGCTCCACCTCAATAGCGAGATTTGAGGGAATTTTAACTGCAAGGAAGGTTTCTATCTTTTTGTTGTTGTTGTTGCTAAAGCTAGTCCATCTTTTTGGGATATAGCAACAACTGCTATATAGAGCTTTTGCAATCATCTTATTTGTATCTGCACTGTGCTAGCTGTTTTGAGAATGAAATGGAGATACTGGGGGAAACAGCTCCTCAACTCACTGCAGAGGGAATCAGGCTGTTAAAAACATTTAGGAGCAGAACAGCAGAAAGCAGAAAGCCTAAAAGGGGGTTTTACCTGAGTTTTGTAGCACTGCAACATCCCCTGGGGCTTCCCGTTCCTGCGTCAGGGTGGGCACGGCGCACGCAGCTCCTCCAGGCCGGGTTCCAGGTTCTGGAGACAACGCAACCAAATAATTTGTCAAATTGTCAAAACTTGCAGACATTGCAGCGGAGCAGGCTGGGGAAATTTGGATAGCCTGTGCCTTCCCCTGGTCCTAATCTTGCCACTGGAGGCTGTAAACATGATGGGTAAAGTGACAGTCTGGCTACAAATCTGTCTGGCAGCTTCATTAGACATCTTTCGCCTGACTGATTAAACTGCATTTAAGTCCCACTTTCATTTTTTTTCCCCGCGTCTTTTGTTTAAATTAAAAGGTCATGTTTTCAAGCGAGTGATCCGCTGCCCTCGCCGGTCCCCTGCCACAATACAGTTACATTAGGACTAGTGTTGCACAAAGCGGCACGAATAAGATCCGCAGACACCAACAAATGCCGCAGCCAGCGGCGGCTGCAGAAAGGGGGTTTTGTCTGCTCGTTATATGCCACAGCAGGGAAACAAGCCTGAAAAATCCCCCCAGCCTCAAACTTGGAAGATTTGTGCTGTACACAGGCCTTGCAAAGGGGACCTGGCGCTCTTGCTTGCTTAGAAAAGCAGCCGGCTTTGCTCCGTGCATCCCGTCAACCTTATTTTTGCTGCTGCCTCGCCACCCTGTGAGCAAAAGGGCTTTTTGGTGGCGAGACAAAAAAAAAAAAAAAGAAAGGAGGAGGGGGGATGTGGGATTTGGGGCCTAATGCTGCCAAGTGCTGAGTGCCATCTGTTCCCACCGGCGCGGGCAGGACGGGGGCTGCACCGGGGCTCGCAGGACGGGGCCCGGAGCAGCCAAGCCTGACGGAGCGGGGCAGCTCTCCAGAAGATGCAGCTCCAAGATGTGTCTTGGAGGGCTCCCAGTTTGCACCTCCGAGCCCCTGGCCCGCGGACAGGCTGCACTTAACCTGCCGCGCTACAGCCACGGGCTGGTGCTGAGGAGCTCCTGGGGCCGGCTGAGCACCCTGCGCTGCACCTGAGACGTGCGAATGCTTCATTGCCAGCTAGAACTGGCCAGGAAGCCCCGTAGCTTTTATGCTGTGCAAGGAAAAGCTCTGAAAGAGCAAGCCTAAAAAAAAAAAATCTCCCATCCTTAGGACAAGATCCCCCATATAAAAGGACAGAAATGAATGATGGTGGGTCACCACCTGGAGAAGTGCATTTTTCTTGCTGAAGAGTTAATGGCAGCAAGAAAGGCACAAATTCAGTGCCTTGTACAACAGCCCGCTTCCCACCCGGGGCCTATAGAGGCTGACTAAATCTATCTATATTTCAATTTTTCTAGGTGACATGAACTTTTGGAGAGCACAACTCTGCAAAGATGATTATACTCAATCCACTGCCCTGTCGTGCTTCAAAACAGTCTCTAACCTGCAACTCTATTAACCAAGAACGTTATCAACGTGACTTAAGAAACTGAACTGTGTCCTGGTTTGAAGTATTCATTGTGTCCTACATTACTGTGTCCTACATCAAACGTGCTTCCTCCCCACATTATTTTCTTTAAATCATATCAAATCTGAACTCTGGCTAGGAAGTAATCAAATCACGTACTTCTGCACCAGGTTTGTTAGGGGGTTACTTTCCTTCTTTATCAGTTACAATTAAATCCCTGATCATCACTGAGGTTTTCGGAAGTGGCAATAACATGTTGCAGCCAAATTTCTCAGCCTCCTGGAGAAAATGGTTAGCAAACTCTAGTGAAGAAATAGAGTTTCCCTTTCATTACAATGAGATTCACTCTGTAACAACTACATTTACATGCTGATACTGCAAATGCAACCCTGAATGTCTGCTGCATTTTTTGACTTATTGTGAGGGATAAACATGGGTCACACATATAGCTGCTGCATTATTGCTCTGAAACAAGGCTGGCTGCTCTGACATGCTGAGATTGAAGCTACTGAAATCCGATAATGTAATCTGTGCTCTAGGACTATATTTCTCTAACTGATGTGCCTAAGATTCTCATGAAGGTATTGACAGGAGGAAAGACCCTTTAGCATTTAAAAGCAAATCCTTGACATTTCTATCTTATGCAGCAAGTCCAGTTCTCCATTCCCCAATTCAGAGATCTGATAGGCAGAAGGAAATCCAGAATACACAGGACAATTTTCCAAGATCTGTGAGCTACTGTGAATAAGAGTGGCAGAATATGACCCAGCAATAAGTGAGAAGATCTTGGAAATCAAGAGAGATAAAGAGCTTTTCCAACAGGCCTGCTCTTATAAAGTCAAGAGAAATTTGCCATTGAGTGCTCATTTATAAAAATAGGATAAAATCACCTTTCTTTCCCAATACCTAGGCTAAATGCTTCTGAAGGACGTTTCCTTTCCTTTCCTGCACATGGGCTGTGGTTATTTCACAACAAGCTGACTCTGAATAGGCACAACCATTCCAGCAAGCTGCCAGTTTGCGCTGCCAACAATTATATCAGTTATCCGGGACCTTATGTGTTATTTAATACCTACATTCATAGAGGGGTAGGCGAAAAGAACAACTACAATAAGATGCAGTCAATTATGGATATGTTTAGAAACAGCCTAATGAATAATAAACAATGTTGTCTTTCCTGGGTCTATGACACAGTGGCAAATAATTAAGAATCAAAGGAATTCAAAGTATTAGGTAACGATCGGAAAACTTGTGCAAGATTTTTTTCTGCTCGAGTTTAATTGGTCCATTGTTCCCATGAACTATAAACCACGGGGTTGATAGCAGTGCTAAAGTTTACTTTTATAAAGGAAGATTAACATATTCGGGAACTTTACCCTAATCCTTGTTTTGCGTTAACTCAAGCAGATTGGATTAGTAATTCTTACCTACCACCCACTAGAAGAAAACGGGCTTCTTTTCTTAGACAACTGGCTGCATTGTACCTTCATGTGCATTATCTGCACTGAAAGCCTTCTGCAGAAAGAAATAATGTGGAGTGAAAAGGAAAGAGTTTTACACTATGACGACAAGAAACAATTGCCGGAGCTGCAGAGTCTGAATTCTAATGAAAGATTAGACCTGTTCCCCTCTGATTTGTATGCCCTTACTTCAGGCAAGAAAGGGAATAAACCTTCCCCAAACTTTTCATTCATGAAAATCGCTCAGATAAAGGGAAGTGGATTTGCTACGTCCAGTGTAGGGACCTGCGGGGTGCTCTGGCAGCAGCCTGGACCAGGAGTGGAGCTGGTTTTGTGGCTCAGCCCTTGACGCCAGCGATGCAGAGCTGCTCAGCCCCCCAGGAAGGAGGGCAGCCGCTGTTAGATCCTATGGGGTCCCATCTAGCTGAAAAATCCGCCTTCAGTGAGGACTTACCTGAACAGAGCTGGGTCTTCGCTATATGAAGTCAACACATGTTCACCCCAGGCAAGAAATAGGTCTCCTAGCTGTTTTTGCAGCACTTCTCTCCCAGTTTCTTCCTCATGCAGAGTCCATAGTACAGACTACACTGCTCCCTCTCTCATGTTCAGGAACTACCCCTTCACTCCTCCAGGAGCAGGACAAGATCCCAGGTAAGAGACAAGCACCAGCATTTTGGTTTGGCCATCCTCTAGCAGAAGGACTTGAAACCATTTCTGTTTCTGTGTCTCAAGTTTCTGTGCAACTTATAAGTCCCGACCATTTCCCAGGGGGTAAAGAGCTACAGGAGGTAAAGAGCCACCAAACATGCACACCCTAACTGTTGGAAAAGAGTTAGTACAAGGACAGCTACAGGGAGAAGCTTTTTGCCAGACTGCAGGGCAGACTCATGCAAAAGAGCAATGTCACCTCACAGCTGAATGTTAAGGAACCAGCTGGCTAAATGTTAGCCCATTTTAACCTGGATTTCTAATAGGACCTCACTGAGCTAGGACCTCACTGGCCTCAGCTCAGTAAATTCACTCCTAGCTGTAGAAACACCCTCCACAAAACACCAAGGTGACTGTGAAGGTGACTGCATTCAGAGGAAATTACAAAACCTAGCTTGTTTTCCCAGTGGAACAGCCCCGCCATGCTGAAGAGAATAATTAAGTCTAGCATGGCTGAGATTTCTGTTGCTTATTCTTGTATACTGAAAGGCATTTGGGAAGAAGGTATCTCTGCTTAAAGCTCCAGCTCCTGGAGTTACCTGTTTATCAAAAAACTTATGAAAAGTGAAAATAGTAATTAAAAGATGCACGAGGAGTTAAAAATGAAAAAGCAAATGAAAAACAATTCCATTTTTTTAAAAAACTCATCTGCAGTCAAACTTCTGCTTACCCATGAGTGGATAATGCAAGTAATAAGTAACTTTGCTGTCGGTTCAGGGACACTTAAGCCTATTCCACAGCTGATAAAAACCAAAGGCACAGTCGCGCTGGAGTCAGACCCCCAGGCCCGAAGGCTGTCCCTGACAGTGCCCCGCAGAGGTTGCACTGGAAGAGCACCAGAACTGATAGCGTAAGCAGGAATAGGCCCTCAAATTTCCTGCCTCGGGTACCACTTTGCACATCAGGAACGTCCTAAGATAGAAGAGGTGCTTGTGCCGAATAGACTTGCGTTGATTTTCCTCCTGTGAGTCTGCAGAATCTTGAGCGCAGAAGCTTTATAGCTTGGCTTGTGCTGCGTGGACTTGCTGATGGGGAGCAGCGCTGGCTCTGCATGCCCTACCATGCTGCCAGCCTTGCATTTCCCTCCACACAGCCTGGCAAATGCTCTTGTAGCTGTATTTTCACATGAGCTGGCTCATCCCAGCTCGGTGCTACCTCCGATGGTCCGTCACTGCCGTCGGGGAGGAGAGGGTCTCTCTGCTCATCGCTACCAAGTCTCCCGTGAGCCACAAACCCTGGCGAGCTTCAGTTGACCAGCACCAGGTGCCACTAAGGGCACTCCCCCTGTGCCACCGTTGATTTGGCAATGGAAATGATGGGCTTTTGGAGGCAGTGCTTCCTGCAAGACTTCCCTCGGCAGGATCCCAGTCTCACGCAGAAGCACTCAATGCAACTTCAATACTCACTAGCCAAGAGCCAAAACTGTAGGGAGTAACTGCCTGAGATCCAGAAAAGAGCAGGAGCATCCCAGGGTACCCCAAGGCTCCAGCTGAGCGTTAAAAAAGTCCATGCACTTTTCAGGGGACATTTCAAGGCCTTCGGAAACACGCACATGAACCACCTTTGAGCCTTGCATTGCTGTCACTCGATACCGCTTCCCTCATGAGAAGGTCAGTGATTCTGATGTATCAATAAGAGAAAAATGAGCAGCAGATCAATATGTTACTCTGACGCTTCATATTATCCATTACAAAAGCTGCCAGTGCAAATATCCCACCCTCTCCATTTTTCACAGTTTTCCAGCAAGCTGTGCAAAACACACTGTGTATCATTTACAGCTTGGAATTTTATTATGAAAAAATAAATAGAACCTCCAAGCACTAATTTCAAACTGTTGTAGTGAACTCTCTCTCTCTCTTTTTATTACATAATAGAGTCTTTTGTCCTCAGTTTTCCATCTGTTTGCTAAGCATTTTTCACTTCAAGAGTAAATTAGGACAAAAAAAAAACCCCCACAATCATTCAATTCAAAAATTAATTTGGAGATCAAGGGACTGACTTAGGCCTATACCAGTGACTAAAAGCGATTCAGGCTTTGTCACATGATCCAAGAAAACTGAGCAACAACAGTTTAGCTGCTTTAATCCTGCTTAATTTGAGTGCAAAGAAATTCACATGTGCTCCTAAGAACATTTTGAGAGTACACTGTGTCCATTTGTCTGGGTCCCCATGTCCAGAGACTTTGTTTCATGGAGAGCTCACGACATCCTTGATGAACAACCCCCGTGCAGACAAGTGAAACCCACATTATTTTGCAAAAACAGTGAGTAATCTCAAAAATACCTCAAAAATATTCTGCCAGGAAAGAAATGATTTCAGGTAATGCATTTTATAAATGAAATAGTAGCAACAGTAACTTTAGAAGTCCTGGCAGTGCTAGGCACTGTACAAACCAGAGATGCCATCAGTGACCCAAAGAGGATATTGAAAAAGATAAGACTGCTGCCTCATGGGAGGTCTTAGCAATAAAAAAGACTTTTTTTTTGTGCATACTTTGCGCAGAATAGAGGGTCATTAGCACAGATATAGCAGCAAAAGGCTACCTCCCTGCCAGCTATCACCACCTGGCATAAGCCTGTGATCTCAGGGCCACACAAGAGGGTAGCAGCCCACCTGAAGCTTGGCTACAGCATATTTGCCTGGGGACAGGCAAGCAAATTTTCATTAGATGAAGGAAAACTTGCAGGAATCCCATCCAGCAAGCGCGCACGCATGCATACGCTTTCTCTCCCTAATGCCTTGTGCATTTGCTGGTTTTGAAAGAACTTAATTAAAGTCAGTGGTGAAATTTCCAAGAAAAAAAATGTAATCCCTTACAATAAATGTGCTGTGATTGTTCTGGGTTTGCCCTGCCTCTCCCCCTTGACTGGTCTCACTGTGAGACAACATAATCTAAGAGATCAAAAAGCTGAAACCGGTCGTGCTTGCTTTTCATCCTCCCTCCAGCGAAGCAAATGGCAGTGGAGAAGACTTGCACTTTTTGATCCAAGCCATGCCCATCCCCGAATCTAGCTACTTCCCCAGGTCAGGAGCCTCATTTCAGTAGCCAGATACCCGCTTCAGACAAGTAACATTCCCAGATCGGAGAATTCCCAGCATGAGAAGGAATCTCATGCTAGGAATTGAAGGAAGATTTGGGTGGCTGACCAGCTCTCATGGTCAGTGAACTGGGGCTGCTTGGGCTTTTTCTGTCCAGACATCAGAAAATGTTGATTCATCAAAATGGTTGGTTTTGAGATACAAATCTGGACACAAATACACTCTTTGGAGAACGTGTCCAACACAGTCCAGTCACTTTTAGAATGTCCTATAGAATATTTTCTCTCCTTTGCTTAAAGAATATCTTTCTTTTTTAGGTTATTTGTACCAAAGAAAATGAGGGAGTCAAAATAGATAGTGCTTGAAGCTCTGTGCTTAAAGACAGACATTGTTCCCTTCATACCACCCTCCCTAGATCCAAACCTGCCTCCCTAGACCCAAACCTTGCTAAATCAGGCAATGGCCAAGGTCTTGTTTCCAGGTTTGCAATGTGTTCAACTCTAAAGAACCTGATTTTCTGTGAAATATGTGGAGTTGGACGGAGTCTGGTCCCCTCTAGACTTTTCACGTGGACTTCACAGGCAGATTTAGCTGGGATTTAGGACAGGGAAATCTCAAGAAACTCTTTGTCCTCACTTTTGCCTTAATTTACAGATATATTAAGATCTGTCATTAATGGATATGCTGGGAAGAAGTGTCCAAAACAAGACATTTCTAGGAGTTGGTTCATTTAGATTACAACCCTCCGAAATGTTGGAAGGCTGATTAAAGAAACAACCAAACAAAAAAACCCACAATGGCAATAAACCCACAGCTCTGTTAAAGAAAGAATATGTACAGAAAGGTCTGTGTAGAAAAACCAACCAATTCAGCATCAAAGAGAGAAGAAATAACAAGCAAAGCGTGCACTCCCCATACCCACACTGTGTATTTTATCTAGTCAGAGTGGCAGCACTGGCAAGACGCCAAGGATCTAGCCGATAGATCCAAGCAGTGCTGATTAAGAAACATAACCAAAGTAATTAATGGTAGGGGAGGACTGACTCCTGGTGCTCACGGCGGAGCTGGAATCCAACTCATTCTTTGCACCAGTTAACCCCAGAAAGAGTCAATTAGAGCAGGACTTTGCAACCTCTTGCAACAGGCGCTCTCACTTTCAATTAAAATGACTCTCTAGGAACCCTGAACAGCAAGTTTTAGTCAGCAGGCTGCACAGAGCATCAGGCTTCCTGTCCCTTTGTAGTTTCGGACTATCTTTCCCTAAAATGCCAGTTTTTAATTTGCAAAAATATTGTCTGGATTTCACCCAGGATTTTAGATGGGATTCAGCACTGTCTGTATGCCGTTCAATATTCCGGACAAGGTTCCAGCCTGTCCAGTATGAGCAGTTGCATTCTGCTCTGCTAGTCTTTGATTTTCCAGACAGAACTTGGTTCTTTCTGTTTTGGGTCAATACTGTGGGTAAGATCCATGTATGTCGGTGCCAGGTACGCACCTGCACATCACTGAGCGAATCTGAATTTTCTGCAGCAGATCCAGAAGACTCAGGTGCATCTGGCTCTGGATGGCTGGCCTAACTAGCTCTGTTGATGGGCAGATGTGGGGCTGCCCCTTGCTTCTCCTTTAGCTTCGAGACTCTCCACTTCCATGGCAGGGCTCCTCTAGAGTCAACAGACCCTACGGCTTTAGGAGCCATAGGCAGAATTCAACTTGAGATGCCAACAAAAATCAAGCATAAGAAAGTAAAGACTGTTTCTTAGACTAGTCATTCTTGTTTATTAGACTCATCATCCTAGAACTGGTCAGCAAGTGTGATTTTATGGACCTGAGAGCAGAGCAGGAGCCCAGGAAATAAAGTTGGGCCCAGGAAGACTCGTCTTCTCCTCCAGGTACCAAAGCTTACAAATAACACTGCTCAGTTATTTAAAGCACTGAAGGTCAGATGTACTGTGCACTGAGACCAAGGCAAAGTCCATGCTTAAAATGGTCTCAGACTCTACTGTTCTTCAAGTTTCTATTGACTCTTGTTGTAGAAGCTTCCAAGCATCTTCCATGTAAAATCAGAATCCAGGGTAAAAGTTCCAGTTGCTTTCATTGAGTCTCTCCATTTTTTTTTCCTTTTAAGCTCTGGGGAACTGGTTTTATTTATGCATCACTCAGAAAGGTTGCACTGTGCAACCATCACCACGCCATCACCTCTCCATTAGCATCACCATGTAGAGGTAGGATCTTAAGCTTTATCTTACATATTGGTCCATACATAACTACCCTAAAGTCCCAAATTGCTGCAAACCCTCACAGGTTTAGTTTTCTTCCCCATGGCCCTATTTTCAACACAGAAAAACAGGGTTCATTTCCTTGATATTCTCCTCTTTGAGCTGATCTTGATCTGAACCACAGATGACATTTTCTAGCCTAGAGGATAGAGGCTTTGCATTAAATTGTCAAAAGTAGTAAGTTCAAATCCTGTGGAGAGGGTCATATTTTTTATAATAAACTCTTCACATTCTTTATTATCCCTTTGTTAAAAGGTTCAGTACATTAATTATTGTTATCATGCAATATATTCTGCATTGAATGAAAATATTTCAACAATGCTTTTGGCTGAAGAAGCAAAACACAATACACCATTTTATGGATAATTTTCATTAAATTTTTCATGCATCCAGATCTTCTGAGGTAGAGAACGCTCTTTGTTTGAACTTTATAGCCTTCTCATTCAGTTTTCATTAATAATTTTTCTCTTAGTTCTCAATAGGTTTCTCTTGCATTCAGAGAACAATATCAGAGCCCTCCTGTAGTTAATTTAATATCTGCAAATTTCCCTAAGCAACAACTGCACAGACGGTTGAAAAAGTAAAATAGTGAATGCAAGGGGAAAAAAAAAAAAGAAAGTGGGGACTGGAAGATGCCATGAAATGATAATTACTGCAAGATATTTGACTTCATTAAGTAAAGCCACCAGCAGAAGAAAGTGATTATTATTTGTCCCCAGAAGGAAAATCAAAATCAAATCATTCTTTTGGCAGGAAACACTTTCTTGCAGATTTTCCCAAAAGTTCTGAGCCACTGTTACATGCAACTCTCTACTTGTTACAGGCACTTACAAAAATAGCTTTGTTTCCTGGCACAAGACAGTTTCTACTGCACCTTCCACTTTTCCAAAGCAAAGCACTGACCCATACTCATGACTATGCTTCTCTCTTCTAGATATCCACCTCCCAAATCAGGATGGAAGTCCCCTTGCTTCTACCCGTCGTCCTACCATATATACAACATTATTGTTTCCTTGCAAAAGTAATGCATGACCTCTCTGAACTAGGTTCCTGACTCTTTACAGCACAGTAGGTCCTCCTCCCACCTCCTGCCAAAGAGGTAGATTCAGGAATATTTACAACACTAAAAGGCTGGACTGACAAATTGATTTCTAGTAGGAAATGCAAAAGGGTCCAAAATGAATCACTGCACACAGGACAAGGGGCCTCAGGCAAAGAGGAAATTTTAGCGAGAGGAAGGTTCCCCTCTGGATGCACTAGAGACTTGGCTGCACTTAAATCATCGCTCCACCTCTCTACCAAGTTTGTAGAGAAATGCAGGTGGAAGGAGGCAAAGAGGGTACAAGTTAGTTTTCACTGAACCAGTCAGGGCTGATCCTACAAGGCAACCTGTTGTGCCCAGGCAGGATTGGAGACTAATACTGGACCACCAGTAAGACTGGACCTATAGGAGGAAATGAATTCCCATAGAGCCATAGGACTAATTATGGTGCCGGTCATCAGGATGTATCGATAAGCAAATTCTTTTCCAATCCTGCAAATATCCAAAGCCCTGGCACCTGCAGACCTCAACTCTCTAATTAAAAATGGCCATGAATACTTCAATAAACAACCCAATCCATCATGTTCAGAAAGTAATAAAGGGACACAAGAGTAGAAAAGAAGCTTTGCCCTGTCCTATGTGCCATACTGTATGTGTTTCACTGCAGGGAAGCATGTGCTAATTTCTTACCTCTCTGCTGACTGCACTGTCCTTTTGCATAGTTGCTGCTAAACTGCATGAAAGGTATTTCTAATCTCGTGACGGTGACTGAAAAGGGTTGAAGGACACAAATTAAGTCTCATAGCAATAGAGCAGCCCAAGAATGGAAGGTCAGCCAGTTGACTCTTCCCAGAATCCTCTGAACAATGCAATTATTCATGAAGGAAATTTCAAATTATTTTCATTAGACTTCTGTTTTACCAATCTAACCAAAGTGATTAATTAGGGATTAAAATATTTACTCTGCACATGCTGCCTTGGCACGGCACTAGAATATTTAAGCATTGTGCTAAAAGGGTCAGCTGTCTCCAGTACTGTTTGGAATTCATTCTCTATTTTCTGTGTAAAAGGGCATTGACACTCATGTCTATGCTACACTTAGGATCCCATTAGGGACACCGAGTAAGAAATGGGTCTCTCTCTTTCTGCCGTTGTAGCAGCCCCAAACTCCCCAACTTCTTTATTAGGGCTACTTCAGATGAGAAGCAGACAACAGCAATGACGAGTCAACAGCAATGACGAGAAGCACCAGCCGCAGCAATGACCACATTGCCACTCAGCAGATTCATGGTTTGGTACCTCTTCCACAGGGACAGAAAGGAGGGAGATGCTCATGACACCATGGAGCGACTATCTAGAAAAGAGAGCATTGCATCAGAAGGTATGCATGAGAAGGTATAGGAACCTCTGAACATTGCATGAGAAGGTATGAACTGGACTCAGACCTTGGTTCAATTATGGATTTCCTGCATGACCCCAGCCAGTTTCTTCTTCTAACTTGTGCTTTGATTTCTGAGTTTTCAATTGGGGCTTCCCAATAGCAGGACGAGAACTTGTAGTGCTCAGAAAAGATGAACGGTTTCTTTGGACCTGACAGGGAGTGAAGGGCTCTTCCAACAAGGCTTCCAGACTGTGGCCCAAGAGAAAGGGATGCTATTGTGTATTCTAGTATGGGCCTGGCACATGTGTTTGTCTTGACCTGTGCTTTGATTTAGGACTAAACACAATTCACATGTATGCAGGATATGATATGAATTGGAGTGGAAACTCATGCTTGCTTAGGGATCATGAAGCCACGTGAAAATGGAAGTACGGGCTTAGTCAAAGTGGCAAATGTTGGGTTGGAGGTTTAGAGAAAGGACCACTGTGCACCTCCATGGAATATACTGCGATAGAAACATCTCATTTGTTGTTTCCCTTTTCCAGAGCTGCAACCAGCAGTCCCAGAACAGGGCACTCTGCTTCTGGCCTGGGGCAAATGCAAGTTGACTCACATCAAGCCTCGCAGCTTTGCTCTCTGACCTGCAAAGGTTTCTGGAGTTGATATGCCATGATTTGTCTACCTGACTCCATAGCAATGGAAACACTTTGGAAAGGATGAACACGAGATACTGTGCAGCTAATGGCCAGCGTAGCTCAGTTGGTTTTGACAAGGATGGTTGCATTTGTTTCAGCACCAAGGATTGGAGTTGCTTTCTTGGCATGGCAATCAGACACATCTCGAGCGTGTGTGTGTGTCTCTACAGTACAGTTAAAGTGCACAGTACCTTAGCTCTGGCGACTGCTGCCACTGCAACCTCGCCAAGATGAAAAAAGATGCATAACAGGATTTGCATTCCTTTCCACACTGACTGCTGCAAGCAAACATTTCAGCACTTATTTGTTACCAATATTATTAGAAGCCTCAACCCATTTCCTGGCTGGGGCATGTTTCCTTGAGGGGACTGAAGTCACCTGTCACTTTCTTTCTCATGTTACTTAATCGTTTTAGTCCAAGTAGCAAGCTGCCAATCATATTTAATATTTAGTCACCTTGAATGCATTGCTACTGATTAAATAGACTGCTATTTCAGTAAACAACTGATGAGCAGCTTCATTGTAATCATTCCACCAGCTATTAGACCATTATTCGTATGTAAGTCCAAAGAATATCTAGGTCTTCTCCTATTTATTTCACAAACAACATTTTAATTGCTGCCATATTAGCAGAGCTATCAGTACTAATTGGATAATACCCCTTCAAAGATTTTTCTTATAGCAGCCTTTTTGCCTGAGTGTGTTTTGTGTGTATCTCTATTTTAGGTCCTCTGCTGATTACCCACAAAGAAATGCACCCGTACAACTTTATCAGACAGGAACCTACAAATATATATTTTTGGTCTGGTTTGTTGTCTGTAATGAAGTGAAAACAAGTGGCTTCTCCTCTGATTTGAGTTCC
Organism: Nothocercus julius; assembly: GCA_013398735.1. Lineage (NCBI taxonomy): Eukaryota > Metazoa > Chordata > Aves > Tinamiformes > Tinamidae > Nothocercus > Nothocercus julius. The sequence goes on along the minus strand of VZSV01000060.1, from coordinate 478,496 downwards.
CTGATACGAGGCACTGAATATTGTGCACTGGAAGTAAGTAATGTCTGCTGTGAGATTACAATCTAAGGGTTTGCAAGAGGGAAGAAGAGAGTGACATGACCAAGTCTGGACCACAGTTCATGGCAGAGGGATCAGGAGAACCCATGCCTTCTGAGATAGTCTGTGGTCTTATATGTATATACTATATATCTATGTAATATATATCAATATATAATACAACCCTGTCCTGAGCTATGTACTCTTGGTGATCTGGAGACTACTTTTTAAAGCATTCTCGAAAAGGTAATTAAGAAAAGTTAATATTTTATTTTATTTTACTTTATTTTATTTTATTTTATTTTATTTTATTGTAGACTTAAATGCAGGGGTAGAGAAGTTCTCTTTCTCCGTCATTTAGGCAAGATCTCTGGACCTTGCTTCTGGAATTAACGGTTTGGTTAGAAACCCAGCAAGGGCTATTTTCAAGGGACTGAATAACACATTTGTTTTACTTTAGTGAGAGAAAATGAGAAATTGTTAGTTAAGGTTAGCCCAAACATTTCTTCTTGTTTCTTCCCACCCCAATCACCTCCTCACCTTCCTCCCTCACAGTTTTTCAGTTTGACCACTGAACTGAAAAATTAATTATTCTTACAGCTCTATTAAAGGATAACTTATGTCAGACTGCTTGCAGACCGTCTAGCTGATGTATATTAAAAATGCGTTTCATATTTGTTTTCCCTTTCTTCTAATTTCTCTCCCTTCTCTTGCTAATTTTAGACAACAAGATCTTTTCAAAAGGCTAAAGTGGTCACAGAGCAATGTAAGTTGAACCTGAAGCAAATATGTGCTAATACAAAATAAAACAAAATATGGGTCTGAGAAACACCGGTAGTAATAATAATGAAGCTGAACTGGCATGGTGAAATTGTCCCACCAGATCAAGACCAGAACTTTGTGTTACATAAAAAATCCTCAGACCCTCACAGTTTCCATGGTGCAGTGATGTTTAGTTCTACAGGAACACAATCTGGAGTGCAAACCTTAACTTCATGCAACTGATTAAGCAGCACACAGTAAAGGACAAGAAATGTTTATCCTGAGATAAATGCATTACAGCCTGCCTTCTATTTGTGTCTCCTCACATTGATCCCATCTTTATGCACAAAGCGGCAGAATACCAAATTTTGGACATTTTTTTCTTCCGACAAGTATCCAAAATTTGACCAAAGACAACCATAAAACTGGAGCCTCCACAAAAAAAAAAAACTTCTGAACCTAAGAAACAGCATGGTGGATAGAGATATCCAATATGGGTGCAGAAACCAGGACACTCACAGGTAAGGTCCTGTAGTTAGGAGAGTACTGTTTCTTTCTTCTTCCTTCAGTAGCCTGGTTAGATCTTTCTGATTCCTCAGGGAAATTCACTAAAGTTGTTCTCTTCCTGTGTAAATTATTCAACCTAGGAGGGCACAGAGCACATGTTTTAAGAAAAAGGTTATCGGTGAAATTAGTCATTAGCTAGCACCAACGACATCACATACTTCATTTGGCTCTCTCCATCCTCACAAGGGTTCTACTTTGGTCATTCTCTGCTAGGATCAGACAAATTTTCCCAGAAGCAGAACTTGAAAACAGGGAAAAGGCAGAATTCTAGCGTGGGCAGAGCAATGCTAACTGCATCTGCCATGAGTTAGGCTAGCAAGACTGTGATCTTCCTTTTCCATCCCCTAGCATCTTGGGGGGATCTTGGTCTCAGGCCACCAAGCCAGGAATGGATCTGTCCGTACCTGTATTAGAGGCTACATGTTCCTCTGTGAACCAGCAAAGCAGTAGGGGTTTACTGCAGATTGTAAAGCCAAAGGTGAAACAACTAGAAGCAAATATAACATTCTCTTGGTCTAGGTGATCCAAGTAGCAAATGCACTCCTAAAAGAGATTATATAAAAGATCATATAACTGTAGGGTCCAGTAGTATTTGCATCATATTATACAATACTGACGCACTTGGGGGAAAGTATGAATGAGTAACCCCAGGGATGGAAGTGCATTGCTGCAGGGGAGGGAAATGCTCATGGATCACATCAGATACTCCTCCCTGCCTCTCTCAGCCACGGTGACCTTGACTATTAGTTCAAAACACAGAGAATCATATGGGATAAATGGAAAGTATGAAATAAATGGAGCCCCATCTTCCACCCACAAAGAAAACAGCAATGAGAGGTCAATAAATAGATATATATTATAGATAGATAGATAGATAGATAGATACATACATACATACATACATACGTACATATACAAGGAGGTGTCGCTGTGTAACTTATCATGCTATCTTAAGTGATAATATTGCAGTGATAAGTATTGCAGGGTATAGAATACACCTACCCAAACTGTTCTTAGACTAATAAAAAGGGTGCTCTTTTTTCATTTGGTTTCATTTCAAACAGTTATACAGAACAATTGTCTTTACAGACTAGCTACGACAGCAGGAAGGAACAAGCATTAAAATGTTCAGTACATTTTACAGAGCAGAGTTAGTTTTTTTCTTGTTGTTTTATAACTTTAATCAACTTTTTATCCATTGACTTCCTTGCAAGTTCCAACCAATATAATTAGCACTATCTAAATTAGTTATCACTCAAAATTACTTCCTTCTTGGAAAAAAACAGTTTTATTTTAAAATTATAGGTGTTGCCATAGGCTATGCCAGAACTATATGCATGGGCACATTTTAAGCAGATAATATTTTTAATCCTAATTAAAAAAAATTCTTCCCCTCAATAAAATGTTGATTTGTGAATGACCTTATTTTCATTTTGATAGACGCATGGTAACAATCAACTGATTTTCATTCATATACGTACTCTGCACCTTCCATTGAAACATTATATTTTTCAGCTAAGCTCTTATATAAACCAAATACATTCTTTCATTGTCAGTTTTATTCTCATTTCATTGCACACTTGATATATAGCAGACAAGCTAACATTTCCAAAGGGAGCCTATTTCAGAACCTGTTATTTACACACTGCCATCAGTAAGCAAGACTGTTTTTTCAGTAGGTGCCAAAGACCATCAATTCTATTGATTTTAGTGGGAAGTGCAAGTGTTCAGTACATCTGATAAAACATCAGGCAGCTCACAGAAGAACGAGCCTAGAATGGAGATGATGAAACACTGAGTCACCTGGATGTGGCTTTAGACCCAAGATTTACTCACGGTGCATAATGGTCCTGGGCAACCAAGCTGATCCACTATGAATGGGCCAAACTGAGTAGTAAAAAGAAGTCCATGGGATTATGAGAGGGCTTTGAAAATATTGGCCCTGATGATTTTGGCTTTTGACACCCAAATTTGGAAATACTGCCTAGAGATTTTATACAACCTTGCATAGCTCCAGCCATTGGGAGAAATGAAAGCTCAGTAGTACTGCAAGAGGGCTGCGTGGATCTTCTCTGAGTGTCTTGCAAGAGTAAGATTTAGTTGCTGATTTCTTGTTATCTCAAATCATTGTAATATATACAGTTCTTGTCTATAGTCATGAGCACTGGGTTGTTTCTCCTCGTGGTTCTCAAAGCGCCGTTCTTAATTTTGGACCACATTCTCTGCCGGTGTGCACATTGTCCCAGGGCAAGTGTACTTATTCCCAAGCAAGAGCAGTGGCCTACAGTCCATATGCATATTATAAATGGCTGTGAATGACCGAGTAGAAAAAGACAGTGACATCAACCAAAAGTTGAAGGAACCATCAACTACCCAGTGGTGCTGAGGCACCAAATCTTAATATAGCAGGCAGGCATGAGCTGTGCAGCACAAACGCAAAGGGGAGAGGAAGTTCAGAGAACGGATTATAATCAGGATATGACACTGGCCCTTTAGAAGCCCCATTTCTTTGTGGAAGGATCTCCTCATGACTGGAGGATGACAGCTCTGTTGACAGAGGTCAAGACAGACTTGAGTACGCAACTACCTACACAGCACTTGTTCTTTATTCCTTGTTTAGGGAAAGAAACACCGTATGGGCAAGCTGGAGAGTGTCCTGAACACGAGAACAGAGTCTTTCAAACACAGGGTTCAGAAAGAAGACACAAGGGACCAATGGAGGACGTTGGAGGAGACCCAAGGAAGACAGACTGTGCATACATAGCTAGAAGGTTAGTTGCAGTCCACCACCTTGGAAAGCAGTTGCCCTACTAAATAGGCCAACTCCGTTCTGGACATCAGCCCTGCTGTCCTCTGATGCTCTGCCACACCACAGGTACCTGATTCAGCTTTATGATTCATTCTATTCCTACAACAAGTTACTACAATTACTATACTTATCACAACTGCAGCACAAACAGCCCCTTCCACATACTCCTCCTGCAGTCCCATTCTCTCCTGCTCCAAATTTTATGCCATGGGAATAACTAACTCTGAAGTGGGGGCGTGGGGGATGGCAACTGGAATCAAAGCAACCTTATCATTTATACGTATCATTTGAAATTTGGTAAAGAGAAAGCTGAATAATTTCCCACAACCTAAGGGCACTGCTATCTTTCATCCTGACTTGTTCTGCTATTTACAAAAACTGTATAATTACCAGAGCAAATGCCACGTCACAGCCAGCACCTGCTATGGGTAAGATAGAGAACAAGTTTCTGAAAGTAATAATGAAATAAACCCATCCATCAATCAGCCTCATATAGTTTTGTAGTTTCAATGTGCTTTAAAAGGAGCAAAAAATTGCATTTGTGTAATGAGCCCTTCCCCCCCCCATTTTTAATGGCAATTATTGCATGTAAACTAGATTTTGCAGGAACTATGAAGCAGATGGATGTAGTCTGAAAAACAAAACAAAACAAACAAAAAAAACAAGCAAATACACTCACTGGAAAATCAAAAAGATAAAAATGCAAAGTCACTGCATGTGTAGTTGACTGTGTACTATGAAACGGTTCTTTTTTGCCACAGCATCTGAATATTCCCAATGGAAAAGTTATTATAAAAGACAACAGGTTGTTTCAGCAGAACTGATCAAAAACTGTGACTGCAATTTCAGGCTTGGTCACATGATATCACTGACAGTCTTGAGCTAAAGTATTTCTTTTGCCCAGTAGCTCCCCCTCAAAAGGAACAGACATCTGGGAAGAGAAGAAAGTGCTTAAAATCATGGGAATCAGGGACAGGATAAGGATGTGTCCTCTGTTTCTCCGTTGAGTTATGCCTGCATAACTAACTCATGTACCCATATCTGCCCGCGTACATCTTTTCACATCTCCTCTTTATCTATTTTGCTCCCTACCAAACTGACCTCTGTGTGCTCATGCTTCCCTTATATTGTGTCTTGGGGTTCACCTAGAATGAGCAATTGGATGGGTTGTCTATCCTATGTCACCACTGTAAAGGGCCATAGGTTGTTTCTCTCAACAAACACAATTATGATACTAAGCCATCCGCTATCTCAAAGCACAATTTTGGAAGGTTGCATGCAAGCCACGATTATGGTAACTAAAAGGATGGAGGGTCATGCTTTCTATTAAGGCTTTGGTTAGATAGGATCTTTGAAAAATAGATCAATAGTTTCCTTAATTGAGCTCTTATTGAGTTGAATGAGGCAATGATATAAGTTTACAACCCCATAGAGCACTCTGTCCAGCAGTACTTATAGAGGAGCTTTGCAACTTTTTTCTTCAATTTTCATTGCTTAAAATTTTACTGCATGGTCCATATCTCTGACCAATGCATTCAAACTTGTTGCCAACATCATTTATTGTCTTCATTTCTTTCCCAGACCTTTGAAGAAGCAGTTTCTGAACCATTTTGGAAACCTTTGGAAATGAAGCAAATAGCCTAATCCTAGACTTTAAAACGCTGATGACAGCTTTTCATTGCCAATAAAGCCTTTACAGAGCATAGAAGAATTTGTTCTTGGAACACAGTGTAGCAAAGAAATGTGCTTGAAAAGGTACCATGTCCTAAACGGGAAGGCAATAGGATGACTTCAAGAACAAAATCCCAACAGATGTCTCCTCTCCTTCATAATTGCGTCTTCAGACAGCAAGAAAATGACTTCTAGGAAACATTTACTTCATTTCCTTTTCTAGTATCCTTTATATTAAGAAAATCTTCCAGAGATTTGCAATGGCTCCTGCTTAAAGAGTAATTTATTGACATTTCTAAGAGAGAAAGCCTTAATTCACAAAATATTATTCATCAAAATGCTATAAAAATGGCAGTTTTATTCTGATCTTAATCTATAAAGCTTTTTGTCTATCTTTAAAGCTATGGTTATCTTGAAGTGCTTAGTCTCATATTCATTGCTTTTATAATTGGACAACATAGAACAATGGGAGATTTACTAGTTTATTAAGAACCAAAATGAATGTAATCCAATATCACCCTTTGTTGAAAGCCACCTACAAAAGAATTGCATGAGGATGTGAAATGAATAATCTTGCTTGGTTTTCTCCTCTTGAAATCACTATACTGCCTTCCCAGAGCATAATAAACGAAAATATGTTGTGGAAAATTACTACTAGTCACACCAGGTAGACAAGTTCAGTATTTTGGGGGGAAAGTGGTGCAGCTTGTTTTGGACAAATGTTTTCATGGAATTACCCTTTTTTGAAATGATTATGATTGTCCAGGATGACAAAAGGAAGACCTGAAATCAACAATTCAATTCTCATTCTGCAGACAACTATAGATTCATTCAGCTTAAATTCCATCCACTTATTCTTTTCTTTAAAGATGGACCCGTGCACAGAGAAATGTTTCTAAGGTGCAAAACTAAGAATTACACAGCAAAAAGTAGACAACCTCAGCACTAGTAAAAAAACTTGAAAGAGTTCACTCAGCAAGATCTAAATCATCCTCCTCACATGTGTCATTAGTTCCTTGATAAATAACTGAATGCTGAACTGACTAAGAGTCAAAAGTTCAAGAAGAACACGGAATAATGGGAACAGCGTGTTCCAACAACTTATCATAGTTTAAACTGAGTGCTCAAACTGACAAAGACATTCTGAGTGACGGAAGAGTTTGTTCAAATCCTGCATCCTTTCTAGCGATGAAGCTAGAATATGTTGAAAAAAAATAACTGAATCCTGTTTTGAATTCAAATGGCCTTTTATTCTAGAGTGTTCTAAAGGTGTCCTTTACATTTACCACCTTGAGTTCTTGAAGCCTGCTTCAAATCAGGTTTTGCATTGCAATCCTCTTCCACAGAGGAGATGACCATTAATTACAATCTTTTTCTTAACTGATACTCAAAGAGCTTTCAAAAAGAAGGAAAATGGCATTATCTGCAGTCAATCTGCAGTCAGAGACCTGAAGCATAAAAAGAGGAAAAGTTACTTGTCCAGGGTAAACTGGACCAAAGACCGGATCTACACTACCTATCATAATTTCCTGATATAAGCAAATGTCTGTTATCTGAAACAAGCAGACACCGGTTGGTGACAACTGACAAACAATGCAGACCAAGCTTTGGGTTTGATTTTGGATATGTTGTTTCTTCAGCTGTAAACCTGTCCTGATGACTAGATGAGCTGCATATTAAGGGAGATGTCAGGCAGTCAGTGCCAGATCACACACACGACCTGCCATATGCATGAAGGATACTGCTTCCTGAGAAATTCTAAAATAGTGCTTGACTTTACTGAGACTCCTGTGTACCCCTTTGGACCACCAGATCATTTCTTCAAAAAATGCCCTTTTTCCACAATTTGTCTTTTCCTCACCAGAACGATTCAGAGAAACCCAAGGCCATGGGACAGATCCATCCACACCCGTTTGCTGTGCCTTGTCTTTCTTCCCTGCTAGCTCTATACAAGGTACAACCATCTCTGACCTTGCTCTCTGACTTCTGAGCCTTATGGCAGTGTGGGCAATAAATGTATTGAGTTTTCTGGAACAGACTTTCAAAGAGATATTGAGGGCCTCAGCAAGGGAGTCAGAAAGCATAAATAGAAATAAGTTAATTCCCCTCAGCCATCCCTGAAGTGTGCTTTGTCCCCTTAGGAGCCGCTCTGTTTGGACTCTGGGATGGGATTTCCCTTCTCCCTGGAAAAGGAGTTGTTGGGCCATCATGTCTCCTCAGCCATAAGCGCTTGTGGTGATATCTATGTTTAATTACACTTCATTTATTATGAAGACCTCATTCGTACCTCACTCTCCCAACCATGCCCTTCTCACCACTCAGGTGGACAACCAGGATGCTGGTGACCATGACAAAGGCAGGAGTAATCTCTGCTGCTGGGAGACAGGCTTCAGCTGACCGCCTTGAGGAGGGGGTCAGGGATGCGCATCCCTGGAGAGAACCGTGGAAAAGGATCAGCTACGCAGGAGCTTCTCCCTCCCACTGTTAAGATAGGATATCTGAGCACCCATGACCATCAGGACAAAACATTCATCTCCTTCCCATACCAAAACTCAAGAGCAACATTCTGGTTTGGTGCTAAAAGATCTACTGACCTCATCAGTTGCTGACAAGCTGATCCTAGGGGGGCATTTCACCTCAAAGAGCATCTGGCGCATTCAAGGACCCACCTCAAAGAGGAACTATCACACCTAGAGCTCCCTCAGGCAGATCATTCCTCAGATCAAATTGATTCTTTTATCAAGTTAAACATTGCTCATTGGCTTAAAGAATAAATAAACATTATTGTAAATTTCCCCACTTTATTGCAGCTAATGATAGAGCAGGATGTCAATTGTTTCTTTCCTCGGGACTTGTATGCTCTTCTGCTTTTCCCCATAGATGCTTTATTACAAAGAGTAAAAATGTAATGAATAAATTGAAAAAAATGCTTGCAGACCCAAAAGAAAGAATGCATCTATTATAAAATAAAATCTCTTTTAGTAGCTATTAGAATGCATTAAAAATATTCACAGGACTCTCGCCTCCAGCCCCTCCAGTTATGTTGCAAAAGCCATGCAAATAATAATTGTGGCTAAGTGCACTACAGTGACAGTCAATATTGTACTTCCCAAGCTAGTACTCATTATTCTTTATGGAACTCATGCATTTTGTGAAAGATCAAAAGATTTACATATCATATGGAGTGCTTTAGGGAGTGACTTGCTGTGCACTTTAAATGCACAATGTTCCACAGCCATTTAAATACAGATTTCATTTCTCTCTTCTGTGAGATATTAAATTTAAAAAAAAGAGGGAGAGAGACACGAAATCGACTTGGGTACCTTTGTTCACATCATGAAATACAATTTTAATTTGGTTCCAATATAGAAGTTTAATATTTTTATGGGATGTTATTGAATAATCTGCCAGGTTCAGCACTGGCCTTTGCTTAGGAAAGAGATGAAAGGAATCTTTTTTTTTTTTTTCTGAGCACTACGGGCAAAAATCATCTGTTCTTCCATGCCCCATAGAAGGGGACAGACTCTGACACGCTGCTTGGCCTCCCTCCACCACCAGTTTCTCTGCCGTCTTCCCCACCATTGGTCTGTTCTGCACTTGGGGGTGGAGAACAACAGCAAATGTAGAAGAACCTGCAACCTCTTTCCTTCGTGGAAGAAAGAAGGAAAACGCAGCGATTTCCCTGCTACCCCACACTGCAGGAGACAAGGCATCCCCCAGGACTGTGCAAGAGGTGCCTTGCATGCCCTTGGGGAAGTCAATGGATGTCCCTGCATGTGGTGAGCAGGGTCACACCAGGGGAGGGCAGGAATGTGCAACCCCTCGGTCAGGTCAAGCACCAGCCACGCTGCTTTGCTGTGCAAGCCCTGTGGGAAAGGCATTTAAGCCCTAAGACTGTCCCTGTCTTATCTTCAGATGTGACATGAGGTGTGTGCCGTGGAGCTGGTGCCAAAGAGCCATCTGGAGCCTTTTGCCAGCTCAGCCCCCTTCCAAAATAGGCAGGTATTCCACTGATTTGTAAAAGCAGGCTTTTCAGCACAATCTTTGTGACCTCAGAACGATCATAACTGAACACCTATTTTGGGGGATACCTAAAGAAAGGACTAAGAGGACAACAGTCTCTGCCTTTCTGGGACACCACCCAACTGTACCTGCACTAGGAAGGCTGAGGAAATACCTTCCTATGCCTCCCGCTAGGAAAGAAAATAAAGGCTTCTGAACAAGTAATTAGCTCTGTTTCTATGGAAGAAGAGAAAGGTTTTCATGAATTGGAAATCTACACAATTTGTTTGCTTCTGGTACATTCTGCATTATTTTCCGAATGAAGCGGATGGAAAACCTCCTTAATGAAGCATAACTATGTTGTGATTAAGGCTTATTCTATCTAAATATTGACTCGGATAACATTTTCTCAGGATGAACAGACCACAGACCATGGATCTGGCATTAAAGTCAGAGAGATTAATAGGAAAGATGAATTTTCTGGTTGTTTGGAGAGAAGTTTGATATGGCTGAGGCAACAGTCAGAGACTTTTCTCATTATTCACTAAATCCAGCCAAAGCATTTTCAAGAAGCTGTAGCTTTCTACTTCCACTGGACCTTTGAAACATCAGGGAGAAAATAGCTCTGTCCTTCACCCACTGGAGAACAATTGGTTAGTCCAGGGACAGGAATAGAGAGGCAGGAATTTCTGCAAAACAACCTCACTGATTTGGAGCACAAATTAAAAAAGGTGCCCTGCAAATCTACTGAAGTATAAATGCTGGATCTTTGACCCTCACCTGCAGGTAAAATCAGAAGAAGTGAGACATTCAGATACTAATCCTAAAGAATCCAGAAAAGGAACAGGTCGACTGATCTTTGGGAAATGAAAACGCTGATTAGAGCAAAGGGGGGATTGGAAATTTACTCAAAGGGAAAAAATAGTTATTCTCCCTTTCTTATTTAAAAAGCATATGTTAGTGTTTCTTGAATGAATGAGCTTTTTTGCAACGTTATTTTCAAGAAAGGCCATGTTGTGAGATAAAGCCTCTGGGAGATGTTTGTTCTAGTCATTATCTGCATTACAATCCGGTGTAGAGACCCCAGCCAACATGGGATCATATTTTGCCAAAAAACAGTTCTCCCCTGAAAAAGTGATCCTGAACTGAGTCTCTAAATGAAGTGTCTGAAGTTATGGGAGTCTATCCCAGACCTCGGCTCGTGCAAAGGTCCATGAAACTCATGATGCTTCAAAAGGGAAAGACAATATGAACAGACAGATTAGTGCTGTGAGCTGGTGAGCCCAAGCAACCCCCCTGGGGTCTGGCTCAGGGCTGATGTGCTATTAATGTTATTAATGATGGCACTATTCTGATTAACATTTAGAGATGCACTTAGTTACACTCATCTCAAAGAGTTTGTCTAGCCTATTTCTGCACTTAATGCAGCAGGACGGGTACCACCAGAAATCACATGCTGCTCCCAGGAGCCTTTTCAGTTCAAGATTAAAGTTGCTGCATACAGTATTTTTCTCTTCTACAGGCAAAACTGCATTAAATAAAAAGGAAGAGCAAATAAGAGGCTGTCCAGATTCCTCTCTTGCCACCAGTTTCAATACAGGCAATTTTTCCTTTCTATCGCCTGCTTAAGTTTTCTGCCAAGCTCCTTTGTCCTTTCTCCTATACTATCTCTTCTACCAAGAACCACAGAAGTACCTGCAAAACCATCTCAGTACCCTTCGTACTTCAGATTTGAAGTCTCTTTGGCTACGATTCCTGAGAAGGGTCATCCTGAGATGGTATTCCTTCCAGAGAAATACTTCTTCCAAGACTCATCAGTCATCAGTGATAAGGATATCTCAGAAATGCACATAAATGGTCAGGAGGTTACTATTTCCCACAAATATCTAACAGAAAGTTTTCCTGGGAAGCTCCTTCAGTTTTTTGTTTCAGCTTCTTAGTTCCTCGGTCAAGAAGGTTTTTGACATTTTTAGGATTTTGGAAATAAAAAAAAAATACACTGTGTGAATGGATAATTGTGTCAAACAAGACAGCAGGGAAACTGCTGCAGTGCTACAGGCAAAGCAGCACATTACAACTCCGATGTCTCGTGGCCTGTCTAGAGCTCAACAGGACAAGATGAGAAGCTGGAACAGTTACAGGATTTTTTCAGTCAATAATTTAATTCTTTGGGATTTAGTTGTCTATTTCAGCTTTCAAAACTCTCAGAAAAGGACAAGCTTACTCTGGGCATATCTGTAGTTCTGGGAACAAGAGACAGATTTATGCTGAGATGTTTTTACAGAGCTTTGGCGATATAGACAAACTTGATGGAAAAAAAGTAAGGAAGACCTGGGTGCATACAGTACTGCACAGGAGCCTATACGCTTTGAGGACTCTAGAAGGAAGCATCTAGGAGCATCTAAAGCACCTTCTCAGCACTACAGTCCCTTTCACACATTTCATCTATGCTAGAAAGAGCTCTTAATGCATGCAAAATGGGCTTTAAAGAGGGAAATTCTCCATCCAGGTTTGAGCTCTTTCATTCTTTGATGGATGGCTTTGATGGCCAGTGCTGCGGATGATGGTATATAGCCCTCCAGACTAATACGAAGCCTTTTCAAGTATTTGACTGTAGCATTTGTCCACTGTATTCCCAACTTACCACTCTTCTCGCTGACCAACCTTTACAACGGCAGCTCTCATGTGAACTTGTCAGAGCTGAGCTCTGCAGCTCCAGAAACATCAAGATGTGCAGGCTGGAGAAGCATGCAGGTTAGCAAACTGTTTGCAAAAGATAAAAATATTATTCCCTGGGAAAAAAAAAAATAACATACACACACAGAAAATAACAACCCAGCAGATCTCTCAAACAAATTGCCAAAAAACCTTTACAGTGCTGCTTTGTCTTCCCACCAATTGCAGATCCAAGCCTTATTTCAGGCTCTGCACTGCAATATTGGGCTTTCCGTTGCATGCCACAGAGGTGAGACGGAACCAGAAATAAAAACAGAAGTGTAAAGGCTGAAATTAAAGTGAAAGAGCAGTGGGAGCATGGCAGTAGTGGTGTTAATGCTGAAGTATTCCCTGGGAGCGCGAGCTGGCAAATGTAGTGGACACCCAGATATTTGAAATGCAGCCAAATAATTTGGCACATCTCTCCCTGGCACAAAGCAGTCGTGGTAGAGCTTCCTACTGCTGCTGGCACTCTTACAGCTGTCTTTCTTCATCTTGCTCTTCCCACTGCAACAGCTACTCAACAGGTGTTTCCACGGACACAGTGTGTTTGGCAGCTGTAACCCTTCAATATTATCGCTGGAATACATTTTTGTCCCTCTCAACAGCACCGCTCGGCTCTGTTGCCCAGGGGCCGGCATGGCAACAGGGACAGCTGACCAACTGGATTTGGGAAAAGGAGGCTGGATGTTCAGGCAGCCAGGCATACAAGTTGGTAAAGCAGTTGGAGAACATCAGTGTTTGGCATGGCCCTGGGAAGCGGGAATACTTCTCTGCTGAAGTTTATCTGGAACCCTCCTCCAGTTCAGCCGCGTGTTCCCCCTGCTCTGTAGTTTCCATCCTTGCCCCAGGCCCACTGGGTTCCACATCCTTTTTCTTCATTACAAATGAAGTGTCTGACTCCCTGCCCTTGCCTTTTCATATGGGTTATGTCTTTGCTCATGTCATGATGGAATTTTCTTTGCCCCATCTTGTTTAGTCGTCAGTTCAGATGCACTTAGAGGAAAAGACAGAAGAGGTCACATCTTGGAGAAAACCTGAGAATTGCAAGATTTCGAGACACAGAAGGTACCCACAGAGATTCCAGGATGAGTCACTTTGGAGAAGAGATCACGAGAGTAGTAAAATTGCAGCTAGTCATGTCTTATTTTCTCCTTATGACCTTACCTCTGTAGGATGATGGAGGTTTCTTGGCCCTGAATCTTCTTCTATGGTCTCTGATCTCATACCCACTAAAACAGTCACAGTTCCTTCAGCAGGGCAGCATGTGGGAATCCATGGTTTGCTAGATGTGTCTTATTTAGGTTTTGGTACACAATCCGTATGAAAGAATTAATACTGAACATTTTTCTCACAAGAGTCTGTCCAAGGCCACAGAAAGTTATTAAAAATGTCTTTTACTTACACATATACACATACATGAACATATACACATGCAAGCATAAAAACTACCATGCTGGATCACCTTAGAGGTCCATCTAATTCTGTGGCCTGCCTCCAACATGGCTAGAGAAAGGTTTATGAATAAGACTAGCACACAAGGATTTCTTCAGCATCTTTTCCCATTCTGCAGAAATTTGCAGCTGAGAAACTTCAAGAGGCAGAGGAAGTTTGTATTTACTAATCCTCAAATGTTTTTTTTCTATGTTTCCATTTTCCATGTTTTTATCCACTTGTTTTTTAAACCTATGCAAAATTTTGTCTTACATGATATTCTACAGCAAGTTCCACAGATTAACAGCCTTCTCTGTGAAACAAAACTTCCTTATGTTTATTTTGAACATACCACTTGGGAGTTTCATTTGGGGCCCCTAATTCCTGTGTTGGAAGAGAACTGGGAAAAAAACATTTCTATCCCCACCTTAGAGTCACAAATTCGCAGCTGTGACCTCACTCCACTGCCTCTTTGCCATAAAGTGGTTGAAATGGGACTTCATATATCTAAGCATGGAAAAGTCCCAGAGGATCTTTATTCTCTTCCCTCCCCAGAATGTGTCTTAATAGCCTTTTAAAAATGTCACAGTGGTATTTCTAGGTCCTATTTTGTCTAAATCTGTGTATCCATAGCTAGTCACATATATGCTAAAGTACAGGTAGGGTGATTAAAGAGCACATCTGATAGTATTGCTCCCATGGAACAAAACAGTACATTAATTTTTTTTTTTGTCCATAAGCTCTCACTTTCTGACTAGGACTGGAAGGCCGGAAGGCTGTTAAAGCCCTCTTTGCACTCTTCCCAATGTTGCCATTAATATGTAAAAGCTTAAGCTTGCTAAAGGGATTATTTCCCATCCTATCTGATTGTAAACTGGCATTTCAATGATTACATGTATCTTTTTGTCATTTTCTCGTAAAACATCTTATTCTTGAACAGCATAATTGGCCTCTTACTAATGTTTAATGAATGATTAAATCAGCATAAATGCAACATGCAGCTCTACATGGAAAGCATGTTTGCAACCTCTAAAGCCATAGGTATGTATTTTTACAATATAGATTTTAAATCCTTATTATTTTCTAATTATGGACTTTCTGGTATATTTCACATTAAATACATGGGAAAGTAAATACAAATTTGCCTGTACGAGCTCAGAAGCAATTCAGTAACTTATCACTTTGTTTTCAATTTCTAGCCTACATATTAACAACATCTCTGTGGTTTCCATTTAACTATATTTTATAATATCCCCAAATTAAAAGCCAATTAAAATCACATAATTGGAGAGCTCAGACAAGCAAGTCCTTGTAGGGATGGCCAAGCAAAGGATGTGATATATCACATTAACAACTCTCGCAGACAGGTTTTATGTTCTTGTATCTCCCAGGCAAACAAGTCCAAGTGAAATTAAACAACGAACGTACATGTGCTTGGAAAGAGAAATGGGAAGATAGTTCTTCAAGGGTGGGAGGATGTGCTGCAGGGAGAAACGTGGGGAGATACAAATTCAGTTTGCTGAGGCTATGCAGTTGAGAGGCATCTTTGGGTTAAGGAGAAATAGAAAACCTGAGTGATCACAGGAGCTACAGATGCAAGAGCAGTTTAAAAAGGTCTACGGCAGGGCAAAGCCCCTTAGCTAGTGATGACCAGAAGATGCGGACACACTATTAGCAAGGCACCAACCAGACCCCAATATGCTGAGGCTGTGGAAAAGCCAAGTGGTCCTGGGGCACAACAGGACAGAGATATCTGTGAGAACAGCCCTTCTACCCAGCCTGAACATGCAGTCTGAGCCCTCCAGCATCCAGTCCTTTCACACATCAGATACTCTGTTCTACTCCAAGTACATTCAGATGACATCAGATTACAACCAGGGTTTGTATGGGCCAGACCAGGTTCACGAGAGCCTAAATTCATTCAACAGAACCATCAAAGCCTGACACCTTGTTTGATGGTAGCATTGCTGCAAAGATTATTCTTACTAATGCACAGCCTGCTCCCTGGCTCTTCTCATAGATCTCAATTAATACCTGCTCGCAAGTAATTGAACTAGATTTAGTAAAGCTTTGCAAATGCTTATGCAGTCAAAATAGGTTCCAGCAGGTTAAAAGAAAACAAATACAGGCAAATGCATTAAAAATCTCCACTATTTACTCACAAGCAAAACAGGCTCAGGTTATGCTGCTAAAAATATTTTAAAATGCATGTGATGGCTCAATCAGCATTAGGTGTTGGACAATTTGGGACAGCAAACTGCCTGGACTTTGCCTCAGCCCTCTCTTAGCACTGGATTTCTACTCAATCGACATCTGGACCATTATCTGAAGAGAAGGGGAGACCTGGCTTTTGTCCCACTAGCCCCGTGTGATGTTCACACATGGCTTCTTCTTCCTGCTCCCCAACAGCTACAGCTGCTTCTCATACCGTTGCATGGCACGACTCCACAGGCTGCTCTTCGCTTCTGCTGCCCTGTCTGCTCATTGTCCATGGAGCCCATCTAACAGGGCCTCTGCTGGGAGCCCGCCCTGCGCTTCACTGCCCGGCCCACCCATGCCTTGCTGACCCCGTCCCATTCTGGACTGCATCACATTCTCAAGGCCATAAAAAGGGAATATACTCGAGTGGCCTATTTCAGTAGATTACAAGAAAAACAACAGCTAAAAAAAAAAAAAAAAAAAAAAAAAAAAAAAAAAAACCCACCACACACACTTATTAAAATGGCAGGAAAATATTATACGGGAGGAATTTAAACATTTCAAAAAAAGCTATCAAATTCATTTTCTATTTTCAGATGAGTTTCTGCAATTTTTCAGAAGGGATAGCACAGCCCTAGCAGGAAACAACATGGTCACACTGACACTTGAACTGTTGACCCTACTAAAGCTGCACCAAAGAATAAACTTGAATTTGCCAAACACTTGCCCAGTTTGAACCATCTGGTTTACAAAAATTCCGAGGGATTTCAGATGGTCAAAAACAGGTAGACTTTTAATGGCATTCCAATTTTGCTTAATGTAATGTCCTCCACAGTCAGGAGTACAAAACAGCTCTCAACAAAAAACAGTCTGGATTTATTAATTAATGTTTATAAGAAAAAGAAGGCAGGCATTGAAACAAATGCAGATCCACAGTTAGGAATAACAAGAAGTCCAAGCAAGAAATGTGAGAACATAATATTTTTAATGTAGTGAATCAAAATGTAACGGAAAAGCATCACTCAAAATTTTTAGACGTTTCTGGTCAGCCTGTCTGATGCTCTCATGGCAATAACAAGAAGGGCAGTTAATGTTCCAATTTTCAGCATAATCCAAAGTCATCTGTTAAATGACAAACAGAACTACAGAATCATGTCATCACTCTTTCCAATAACCCTTTGCCACTGCATTCATTTTCCTCACAGTTCACTGCTGGGTGATTTGCAGCTCTCTGAAGGAGTGCTCTGTTTTGCAAGATATTGAAATGTCCAAGGAAGATGTTTCTGGGAAAATACCAGATGGTGAATTAGAGCTGAATGACTGAATAACCAGCTTCTCAGCTTAATTGGTGCAAGATGCCTTATCTGCATTTTATAAACTCAAGGAAGCCAATCTTGTATTTTAGGAAAATAATGGTAATAAAGTAGAAAAAAATCATGCGATATCAACTCCTTCAAGCGTCCACTGATCTGTCACTAAGGAAATCCTCATCAGCCGTGTTTGAGGGTCTCACATGAACCATAACAATATCTACTAAGCTGCTCTGTTTGCACACTCTGCCACAGTACAGTGGTTTCCGTCAACACAGATACCTGGAAACGACTGACTTCAAACATTGTTTATTGAGCAAACACCCACCACAGAGCTCACAAGACAGACAAAGAAAGGGCAGAGAAGAGATGGGCAGGTATCACTGTGAATGAGACACGGGAATGAGTCAAGCCAGTCAAGGACACAGGAGAGTCAACACCAAATACTCTATTGACAGAAGCATTTATCTACCAAAACAGGGCAAGGATAAAACACTTGGTGTACCAAAACCTAGAACCACAAGAGGACTTGGATATCTAAATTAAAGCCCTGCCAAGTTGTGGCTTAACCTTTATGATACCCAAGTTCTCTGAATGCTGCTGTTTCTACAACCAAAATCTTCCTAGTACCTGAAATTCAGCTGCTGACACTCACTCATCTACCAACCCAGGCGCTAGACACATCCCACGCCACAAGCACTGCAGGGACCCATGAAATGGGCTCTCCTCCTTTCCTCACAGACCTCTCTTCTGTGCTGTGATAAGTCCAAAAGGTTTGAGAGCTGTTAGACTGCTGGGTCAGTGTAAGGAGCGTAAACCATGCTGACCAACACAACCTCCTTTTAGTTTCTACGTCTTTATGATTCTTGCTTCTTCACGCTCCTCTTATCTATAGCCTAGAAGTTCCTTCGGACAGGGATTACATTTTTATCCTGTACTTCTACAGTAGCTAAAATAAGAGCATCTTGTTCCAGACTTATGCATTCGAGAATCTGCAATACAAGGAGCATATGTGGGGCTCAAATTATACATTAAGACGCAGTCCGTGCCTAATTCCAACATTGTAGCCTACTAGGACTGAAGATAATCATGACACACTAAACCATGGATAATCTGTATGACCTAGGGATGTTTCTCAGTTTTGGGACTGAGGCAAATACATCCCTGGCTCCATTTTGGGGCATGAACTCGAGGTAGACCTTCTCTCTCTGAACACTGCCCTTTTTTTTGGCAAGAATCCCAAGCATGTACCATGGCATTTTCTGACTCCCCAGTTAAGACATTCAGGGAATAGGAATTTCGGGACTGACTTTTTTCTTAGTCTAGCAATAACACAAATGTCTTAGTCTCACAACTATTTAAATCATGGGGAAAGGTTATTTTATCTGGTCTTAGCAGCAAATTTCTTAAAAGATGTGCCTTATGAGTCCTGGCAACTTTTTGGTATTTATTACTCACTTGTATAGCTCCTGAGAGAGGAGCATTGCTCTTATCACCTTTATAGGGCCAGAGCAAGAAAGCAGAGTGAGGTTAAGAGAACACAATGCTTTGTTTTGTTTCTTTTTTCTTTTTTTTTTTTTTTTTTGCTATATTAGAATGATTTCAAGGGAGTTACATGCCTAAATACTTCTGATGGTCTAATGTGACTTATTCTAAGATGTAGGTGGTTTGGTAAAGCCCTCTGTTGCTCAAGTGAATCTTCTTTTATTCTCACAGAACAGCGGAGCTCGGGCAAAGACCTGCAAGGCCTCACAAGTACAGTCCTGACTCCATTCCTAAAGAGGGCCGGGAAAGAGAAGGATATACGCCCAAAAAGCAGAGATGTGCAAGAGGCCAAAATGGAACATGGAATGTCCAAAGCTCAGGTATGTTAAGTCCTGAAACCCTTCAGAATTTCCTCTAGTTGTGCTGGCTAAAGGCTGTGCTATTGGAGCATTCTGTAGTGCATATCAGAGGGAGGGAAAACGCAACAGAAAGACCAGAGCGGGCAGTAGATCACGAAAGAGGAAAAACAACATATTATTGGTCAGCAGACAGAAGAGACCCTGGAGAAGAAGTCAGCATCTGTGTCTACTCTAGAGGAAGGCTCGGCTCTACCTCCTCCCAATTCCATATCTTGCATCGTGGTTAGCGCATCGGACACCACTGCCGAGTGACCGGTGGCGTAGGCGTCCTACCTTGCACCCCTCTTTCCTGCAGACCTCTCCTTCCTGCGGGCAGGAGAACTGGCATGGTAGAGCCATCACAGATGGACGAGCAAACCCACAGCTGGCAGTGCCGCTTGCATTTAGACAATTGAACAGCGTGCCAGCAGCCACGCTTCTTGGAAGTGATCGCCCCGTAAATATTTCACTGAGTGTTGCCCATGGCCACTAAACACTGACAAATGGTTCCGTAACAAAGGCTTGGTGTGCGTGGACCCGAAATCTCTCCTGTCCCTAACTTTAGCCTTGTTCTCAGTGATGCTCATAACCAGTCTTCACCAAGTTAAGATCATCTTAGTATAATTAGATCAGCACAGTGGCACTTTCTTTCTGAAGATCTTTCAATTCCTTCTTTCCCCGCCCCCCTTTTTCCCCCTTTTTTTCCCCCCCCTTTTTTTTTTCTATTTCTTAAGGTGCCATATTTTCTGGACATTTTGACTTAATAAAAAGACTTATTTTCTGGTTTGCTTTTTAAAAACATTATAATTATCTGAAATCAATGACAACAAAACCTGCGTTTTCAGTGAGAGCAAAACTTTCCTTGCTAGCATAAATGTGGAGGTGGTGGAAATGAGGATATTTGAACAAAGAAGCCAGGAGTGACCGCTACCCCATCACTAGAGCACACAGGGAACGGAGAGAGAGAAATGGAACAGCAGCAGTGAGAAATATGCATGCATATTCAGCCCCTTTGTCAAAAAACCTTGTGCTGCAGCATTTCAATTAACAAAGTAGGATGGTTTACCTGATAAAATGCTCCCTGTGTGAGTGTAATTACATATTTATGCCCCACAGAGATTTTTTAATTTCTCTTCAGTTTGTTTGCCTTGAAAGTATTTGTCACTGGAAACGTTCTTGATGTGTAATTTTAAGGCAGGGTTGGCCAAATGCAGGGTTTGTTTTCATTTTAGATTTACTTTGCTGAAGAAAGATGGGAAGATAATACATACTCTCCATGCAAAGGAAAAAAAAATTCAATAAGAAAGGTGATACAGCACCAAGCAGCAGAAGAAAAATACACTCAAGTGCTGCTTCAGAATTTCCACTGTCTGTTTTTTTCTTTTTCTTGCTTGAAATGGATTCTCAGGTATTCAGAAGAGCTCATTCCTCTGCCCATCTCATGCTGTCCCCGCTCGCCACAAACACTCCACGTGTTGCCAGCAAGGCTGCAGTGAACAGGCAGGTGATTTTTGGTGTCCTCCTGAGCGATCCCTGCTTG
This sequence comes from Nothocercus julius, assembly GCA_013398735.1. NCBI lineage: Eukaryota > Metazoa > Chordata > Aves > Tinamiformes > Tinamidae > Nothocercus > Nothocercus julius. The sequence continues at coordinate 457,568 of VZSV01000060.1, read as the reverse complement.
GGATCTTGGTGCAGAGCAGCAGCTTGGGCAGGGCTCACACCCACCTTCAGCAAAAAGGCATCAAACATATGGGCATTGCACTCCAGAGGCTTAAAGTTACGCTCATCCCTGCTGGGTCGGGGCCAAGCAGAGTAAAACCATTGCGACTATTCATTGACATCATTTTGTTTAGCCACAGATAAGACACTAGAGAGCTGCTCTAACACTTAATGAAATGCAGAATCCTATGTTTTCAGCAAAATCTAGCCTTGTTTTTGGTTTTCTATTCTATTTTCCTGAACTTCACAGAGAGGATGGAAAAGGACCTGGAGGTCAAAACACCACCAGTTTTGGCTGGGAAATAGCACAACAGAAGGTCACTGCTCACCATGAAGGTCACCGTCTCTCTGTTCTAAAATGATTATTAGAGAGGCTTCCTCCAGCCATGCCATAGTCCAGCCAATGTTGAGAAGCCATCACAGTGTGAACCGGTTAGTGAGGGTTTTGTTAGTAACCTAGTAGGTGGGGAAAAAAAGCAGGTGGAGAAAAAAGTTTGGGTAGGAGACAAATTTTCAATTGCACCCATTTCCCAAACAGAAGGTAAACTGCACTGGGCTGTTGGCTGGCACAAAAATCATTCTCCTCAGGCAGGCAGAGTTTTTAGCTCTGAAGATGACAAATGCCCACATTCAGCTCCTAGACCTGAGAGCAGCTTGTGACACAGGCATGGCTGAATTCATCTTACAGGCCTGGCGGAGATAAATGGAGTCATGAAGTTGGCTTTGCTTTTTCCTCCCAGACAGATCCCAGAGGGTCATAACTAGCATCTGTTCTGTCTCTTCAAGGATGCACAGGGCAAACTTGCATCTTCTTTTTATTACTAGGTTGTGTTAGAGCTCCAGGAGCAAGGCTCAGAGATGCTATTTGACTTCAGCGCCTGCCAAACTGTGACACTTTCCTCTCACAGCCAAAATTGTCTTCTTTGCCCCAGCTGTCCCAATGCCCGTAAAAGAAAAGTTCCTAGATGAAAGGCAAGGCAGTTGGCTAAGGCCCAATAAGGGGGACAGGAGCTGATGTTGGAAATAAGGAAAAAGCACAAAGGGAACATCCTAATCTCAGCTTATTCAATACATCATCAAGATGACAGTACTCCATGGCAATTCCCATTTAAGATGGGATGGTGTTTTTTCACTCCTTCATTGCACAAGAGATGCAAACTTCTTCTCTCAAATACCTGGAGCAACCACTACTGTGCTCTGCCTCTGCCTCTGTTGGATTCTTGCTCTTCCAAAGGGGAATTGCCAAAAGAGAAACTTGTCATGATTACAATATGATAGGGAGAGAATCTGGTGGCTGCACAAGGTCTCTGCACACTTCCAGGTTCAGGAGATCACCTGCAAAGCATTCCCTGGGCCATTCCCACACCACCACCGACACCACTGCTGTAGACCAAGATGCAATATGAGTGCAATAAGAAACTGAGGCAGGGAGCTCCCACCTGCATAAAGCCAAGCCTGAACACGACACCCTTCCTTCAGCAGTGCCCAGCCTGCTGGGTGAGATATTCACACTCTTCATATAGTCCAACAGCAGCATGTTATAAACAGTTGCCTCAACAAGAAATGCTACCATATGACCACAACCACCCTCGGACAACCTCCATATTAACTATTGCAAGTTTAGCCATTAGCAGTTTGAGTTGACAGGAACAACTAGTTGGTGCTAAACCCGTTCAAGGGTAGCTCTCCTGTGAGAGCATCACAGAACCATCATCCAGACCTGCACCAGCAGTGGGATCCTCCGAAATCCCACACCACACTTCCTGCAGGCAAGTCTGAGAAGGCTGTTGCTGAGTCTCACTACACCCCAACAACACCTAGCGCAGCCCCGGCTTGCAGCAGCACAGCAAGGCACCTTCTGGAGTCAGTGCCATCTACTACTCCTGGTACACCTCCCCAAAGCCCCCAAAAGTTTGAGGTTTGCCTCTTGGTACTCTTGGACATATAAAGACTTTGATATTTAGCCTGCAGGAGCAGAAAAGATACCTGCTTGTTGATAATGTGATCTCCTGAGATTCCTTCTCGCCCGGTGTTTCTGCGATTACTTACCATCGCCTGCTGCCAGGATGGTTTTGTGATGCTGACAGCTGTTTACTAGCAGCTAGATTGAGGTCAGACACCAGTCAATTGGTGACACCAATTAGTTCTGGCTTAGATGGCCCAAATTGTTTATTCCTGCTGCAAGAGTAAAAAAAA
>VZSV01000060.1:430245-454958 GCA_013398735.1 Nothocercus julius | reverse complement strand
CCATGTCATTGCTGAATATGCTTAAGTACATGAAAGATTTCTGAAGGATACTAGTTTCTCTGAGAGGTTTGCACACAACCATACATAGTATCTTGGAAATATCTGCTTTTTTAAGCTATATGGTAATGCACAGAGTGCATCTGAGATTAGAATATGGCCCTGAGGAACAATATGCTCTTTACAGCTGACAATGCATAGCTTATTTTTATAAGCTCCTAATTTTCAAGAGATTCAACTCCGTTGAGTTTGGCAGCTATAGTTTCAAGGCAAATCTCCACAGCTTTATTTTGAGGTTTGCCATTTCCACCTTTGGGGGCACAAGGCTTCACTGACTGTCATCCACCTGGCCTGGGAGCAGAAGTAGGGGCTAAGTACTTCAAAATCCCCAACCTTCCAGGAAACATCTTTGAAAGTCTCAAGGAAAGTGCATGCAGAATGAGAGAATGCTTTTGGCTATTCCCAAAGTGCTTTAACCATTTTCCATCTCACATTACTTTCCTATGGTGCTCCTGGGACTAGACCCATCATCCACAGGTCCAACGGGAGACTTCCTTGGGCACGATTTTGATCAACCATTTGGGCTACCCTGCTCCTCCCTTTTCATTACTGAATAGTTTAAGCCAATTCCTAATCTTTCTCTTTAGGACATGGCCTTTAGACTAACAGAAAGGCAAAAGAAAGAGGGAGGAAAACATATTTCTGGCCATCTTTATGGAAACTGAAGTCATTCTTGCAGGAAGGGTTCCTGCCTTGTATCCATTTTTCCCTTCAGCCCAAGCCTTTTGAAGAAACACTGCTTTTAAACAGCATCACTAACATTTGTGCCCAAATGTCATTTCAAAGGCAGAACAAACTTGGCATAACTACAGCAATGAAGGAAACCGTTCCAAATGGGCATGATGTCAGCACACAGGAGAGCATACCAGGGAGCAGCCTGAAAGCCCCAGGACTGCACACTTGGACTGCCATGTACAATGTGCCTGTACAGCGTCCACCACTCGCCTGGCCTGATCCTGCCTAGCCCCCAGTCGGCCACAATAGCAGCCACAACGATAATGAATTACGTTCTGCTTGCAATAGATGTGGCTATTTCATTTTGGCAGTGCAAATGTTGCTAAGTAAAAGCACGTCTTTCTGAACTGCCTTGCTCATGGGAACCATTTAATCATTATAGAGCAATTATAGAGGTCTTTATTCAGTTGTTCCTTAAGTCGTCATTCAGGCAAACCTGTTTCAATGGGAACTGTGCCTGAAAAGGACTCGTCAAAACCTGACCAGGAAATGGCCAGTAAGAGTAACCTATTTCCAAGAGAGAAAAACTCATGCATTACATCCATAATGGGGACTTCTTATGAATACACCTATTGAAGTGTGTTATATTCATTAAACTCCATTTGGAGAAGAAGGGTAACCATCCAGTTAACACAATTGCTACGGGCTCGTGAGAGCCAGGGTCTATTCCTGGCTTTGACATAGACTCCCTCTGTGACCATGGTCACAACACTTAGTAATTTTACCTTGGATTCAGCATCGCAGGTAAGAGATCAGGACAGTAGCAAGGAGCAGTTTAACCGTGTTTGTGGACCATGGCACCTGGTTCCTCCTCTGCAAAACAGAAGCAAGAATACATCGTTTTTCCTACAGTTCGTCTCTCCTGTTCACATTTTGAGGCAGGACTGGTCTCTTTATGATGTGCACACCCAGTGCAAAGCACAATATGTCTTTGATCCAGGATGTGCTGTAACACAGAGAAATAATACTAATTGCTATCAACACAAGAAAACAATGCTGTTCTTTTGTGGCAAATGTCCACTAGGAGCTTGACTGAGACCATCAACGTTTCATTTGGGACTTGAGCCCCATTTGAACTTGTCTCCCAAAGCGAGAGTTTACAAACACAATTTAGTCCCTATTTGAGCACTCCTTTGAAGATGTAAAGTACTAAATTGTGTATCTGTATGTACGAGAGACAGCGAGAGAATGTGTAATTTCATTCTGCATTCATAGAACATAAGATTTCCTTTTTTCCCCTCTTTTTGGAAGGAAGTTTACTGCTGAGACTATTAGAGAAAATGCAAATACGCAGACTGTTTGTTAAGGCTCCAGGAGAGAAAGCACAGGCAGTTGTTACCCTGCGCATTTCTAGGAAAAATGGGAAATCTTTGTCTTTAAGTGTATTTATTTAGCTAAGGAAAGTTTGCACAGCTTGTGAAGAACAGTTCTGAAGGAAATTAAATTTCAGCTGCACCTCCGTATCATTCCTACACCAGCCAATTTTTTCCAGCAGCCAGTGACCCCCCGGACCCCAGCCCGCCAGCACATTTGCAATGCTCAGCAGCGTCAGGGATGAGCTGTTGTGCAACCGCTGGGTTTTGCTTATGCTCATCCAAGAAATAGACCACAACGCCACTCCGGCACACGGCAGGTTGCCTGCTGCAGCAGAAGCCACCAAAGCTCCCAGTCCCACAGGGACTGCAAAGCGCCACCAGGGGCTGTTTAATAATGATGACTTCTGCCTTTGAGGCAGGTTCGAGAAACAGAAAATTGGACGGTGTGCTTAGGTAGGCTGGTGTAGACAGTTGCGTATTAATTCAGCTTGTGATCCAAGGCGGACACAGCACAAGCTAGGTTTGGTCCACAAGCTGTGCCACCGTTTCAGCTTATTAGGGCTCATTAACTTGGCACAACCACATGCCAGTGTGTCCATGCAGCTTCCAAACTGGAGCTAGCTTGTGTCCAGCTAGGCTGGATAGCGGTTGTCCGTGCATGAGCCCATGGCTGCACTTCATTGCACCTTTCTCCATGCTTTTCTTCACCACTGTTCCATAAAACTGCTGCAACCCAGGCAGGTGAAGGCACATCTCAAGTGATAACCCTGACCTCTAACCATGCGACCAACCAAAGGACTGCTGGGTCTTCACCTTAGGAAGAGGGAGGTTGCAAAGTTTTGGGCCACCAAGAAAAGCTTGGAGGAGATGCAAAGGGCCCTGAGGATGAGTCTGGACAAGGAATATAAACAGGATATTTGCTAGAAGAGAGGGGGAAAATGAGAGGTCTGGGTGATTCACTAGGGAAAGGCGATGGCAACAAAGCAATGACTGCATTGATTGCACTTTTTCTAGGGTGGAAACTATAAAGAATCTGGAAATTAAAAACAAACAAAAGCAGAAAAATCTAGACCTTTCTAGCTGAAACACTTTAACTTCCTGTGTGGTTTGTTGCCAAATGAGGATGTGAGAATGAAAAATAGGTGAGAGAGAAAGAGGGACATCTGCAGACATTGACAGGGACCTAGGAAGCAGAAGAAATGAACAGTGCCAGAGGATGCTTTTGGCCAGCCCAGGTTTCATGGGAGACACTCAAATTCTGGTCAGCCAAACTGCTCAGAAAATGAACATAATTATAACAAAATATTTTGATGAAAAATATTTTCTAAATTGCAGATACTTTATATGAATATGTATCACGTTCATGTGCTTCTATACAGATTCTTTGCATGTGCATGTGCTATGCATATATTAATTTTTTTATTGTATTTGAAGTTTTAGCAGATAAAAAGAATAAATGTAGTGGTCTCATACACAGTAATACACTAAGATTAAAATAAATTCCCAGCTAGGAAGCTACTTAATTAATTCAGTTTAAGAAAAGAAATTCTTTCAAATACCATAGAGAATAGAGAAGCATTCAGAGAGGTTCTCAAGGTCCAAAAGTCACAGACAGGTGCCAAAAGGGACCTACAAAATTTCCAGTTACCAATCAAAAGTTTGCAGAGTTACCAGTCTAAGCTAACCTGCTTAGCTGTGTGTGTACATTCATGCAGCACCCAACTGCTTATTTGCATCCAACTACTATGGATCAGATCTTAAACTACAATGTGTGCTATATCATTTCAGGTACCAGACTTTTTTAAAGAGTAGTCCCATTCCTTGCTATGTCCCACTCCAGCAGTGCCTGAAGAGGCAGCGAGTGCTTTCAACTCCCAGTGGCATCTCCACATTCAGCAAAATCATCCTTGGTGATAATCATAATTCCCAACTGGAAGCAAAGGAATTCAAGTAACCTTCCCAAAACAGATTCTTTCATATTCTTTTGGCAAACAGAATCCAAAAAACCCTCCTCCAATTGTGAAACAAATGATGTATTTGAAAATACATAACTGTTATATATTTTATTTAATTACAAATAAACACAGACTCAAGGATGAACACAATTTCCTCAGACGACTTCTTGTTTCCAAATTCTTCTCCTCCTCAAGGCCACAACCCTAAGAAACAGAAGAGCCCCAACATGAATGGATGAATCTGACAGCTAATGCTTCACTACAAAACACGATCTTATTATCAGGGGTAACATCCTGCTACACAAAAAAAAAGATGAGCAAGTGGGAGTGCCCACTCATCTCATATAAAATTGTTATAACTGATAAAAACCTGAGCAAGAGCACAACATGGCAGTGAGAACCACAGCAATAGCTCTTATTCCAAAGCTGTCCTCTCTTGCCTTTGCAATTTTCTCCCCAGGATAACATTTCAGTTCATCACTCATTCAGCAAGTTGAGTTTCCCCAGGAGGCAGGGAGCACTAATGAAATATTGTCATTCATATTTCAGATCAAATTCACGTTTTTTCTAAAGATGGACCTAATGGAGAGAACACTACTGTATGACTGTGATACCCCACACAAGCAACCTCACCATTAAAGAAAGAGCATTATTTAATACTTTGTGTTATAGCTACTTTATCAACTACTTAACCCAACTACTTTATCAAACTAACGCATGAGAAAGGCAATCTCAGCAGTGTATTTGCATTCCAGCATAATGTGCCATATATATCTTTGGAGCACTTTGGTCACTTTGGAGGGACTTTAGAGAGATTATACTCACTACTGCTTGAACCCCACAGGAACTACTTGATATGATGCAGACCCTAAAGAGGGCTGATGTCTTGGTGTGCAGGACTGAATATCTATTTTTCCATCTGATTAATGTAAGGAACAATTCCTAGCCTATCCTTCAACAGACTCTCTACCTCCAGTTCAGCTAGTGATAACCACAAAAATGCTAAATAGAACAAACAAGGATTTACCCTAAAGTCGTAATCTGCAGGTGCCACATCAGCCTATCTTCCCTTCAGATACACACACAGAAAAGATAACACACTATATTTAGCAATCCATTTTTCTGTTCTGTTTCATTACCACCTCAATGGAATATATATATATATATATATACACACAACTATATCTTTATATGGAAACATATATATATTTTTATGGAGTGGAGTGGTGGCGGGAGGAGTGAAAACACAGCAGAATGTCACATTAAAGTCCCTATAGTCAGGCTTATTGCTGTACAATAAAAGAGAAAGCAAACTGAGGACTTCAGATACATTTTTAGCTGAGGAGAAAACTGAAACTTTCCCCAAAACATTGTTCAACTTTAGGGCATTGTACTCTTCCACCTTCTGTACGTCCTGAACAATAATAAACTGTGCAGTGGGAACGGATGCTAGTAATAAAGCATAGAAGTTATTTATCCTCATAAGAAATTGTTTTCTCACAACTTAACAGCCTGGTACTGTCGATAAATATAAATAGCATCCTGATAAAGATAAATTGTGAAGCAGTGCTTTGGTCTTCTAAAGAGGCTGGGTATTGTGGACAGCTGTTTGGCTGCTGGAGCTACATTTAATGAGATTTATGCACAAAATTGTTTGCACGTTTGAGTGATACATTTCACAATGGCACCGAAAACAATTGGGTGTTGTGGGATAAGTACCTTTTACAGTATATCAAGGTCAAACCTTTTACTTGATGTACTTAACTAACCATGTAAAATATTACATCAGCAAGCCTATGAGGCACTTAGAGATATATTCATATTTGCATAATGTCCTCTGTAAGTTAGTCTGCGGTCCTTAAGGGTGTTTAGAATAACTGCATGCAAGAATATACTTAATCCAATCTCATTTTAGCTTTTGCTCTTTTAAGATTTCAAAATTAATAAATCCTCCTGATACTCCAAATTACCATGAGCTTTTATAAGCATAACTTTGTAACTTTAACCCATTTATGAACATACCCTACAGGCATATGTACTAATGAATAAGAAATAACATTAGAAGTTTAAAGATGGTCTCTTTATGAAGTAATGTAAGAAAATCCTGTTAGCTGGATCAAGTACAAAAGTGTGATTTCTTAAAAATAGAAAATCCTTCACAAAATTACTTGTAATTACAATAACCAAAGGATAAAAAGTAAGAATAGTTTAAGTATTGTGCATTATTTAACTTGGTACATGAAATATGTTTTATGTATATGAAGCATGCAAATAGAAATCTGATCTAAAGTGTGCTTCCATGGCTACAGGATTTTTATTTATTTATTTTCCTATTGTGCTTGATTGTTGTCAAGAATACTGACAGATAAAGGGTTTCAGATTACCTTAAACACCTAATGCATCTTCAAACGAAACGAGTTTGTCTCTCTTGTGCTTGGAAGATGTGTGGAAGAGATGAGGAAATCATCCAGGGCGGTGATTTTCCTGATAACCACAACCTAAACATGTTTTTTTTTTGTTTTTTTTTTGGCAGTGGAGGTGGGAAATGAAAAAGATGGTAAAAACTTATGACAATAAATGAGTTAAAAAGTGAAGTTTCTCTGCTACCGCTATCTGCTCACCCGAAGGCATGGAAATCCTTGCAAAGTAGCCCTGAGAGGGAAATATGCTGTGAGCAAACCCTGCAAGGGCAGGGGAGGGAAGGGGAATGAGTCCCTGACATGTATGCAAGCGGCTTATGGAAAAAAAAAGAATCATATAGAGACCATGCGGAAGTGGGAAAGAAGGCTCATTTTGCCCATCTACTTAATATATGCAGGAAAACAAAATAAAACAGAGTATGTCTTGGTTTGGGTCTTTTTCCTCCTCCCGCCTCTTCGTGCTTCAAGTTAAACATTAAATGGACCTCCCCTTTTCTAGTTATTACTTATTATGATAATCCATTTTGTTCTGTCCCCAGATCAGCCTTAATCACTATTCTCCTTGCACAAAATAGCTAAAAAAAAGGGGTATTTTATCTGGTACGAGCAGTCGGTGTGTATCATCAGAGCTGCTTTAGATCAACGGAGCTATGATACTAAGAAAAGCTGAACAGCTGGCCCCAAGACCTTAGTGTTCCCAATAGATTAACTCTGCTCATTTCCTAAGAGTGGCATTTCAGCATATCGAGAATGTGTTGCTTTCAGGAGGAGGACAGGTGCAAGTCCCAGACGTCAACGGAGTCACCCTTTTATTGTATGGAAGCTGAAGTGTATTGACAGGTCTTACAACGAAAGCCATTGCATTCATCCCATGTTGACTTTGGCAAGTTTCTGCCCTGCTCAGTGGAGCAAGAAGAAAATAAATTTAAAGCAGTGACAGGGGAGGTTTTGCCAGGTGGGAGTGCTATAGAGATGCTCTCGAGCTCTTCCCCGGACGTCACTGTGACATTGAGCCAAATTCTAGACTTTCTGCACACCAAAGTTGCTTTGTTAGGGAATAATGTAAAAGCTTGTGGAGAGAAAAGCTAAGTGACTTCTTATTAAAGCAGTTTCAAATATCCAATAACACTTTTTTTTATTTTTTATTTTTTCAAGTGCGATCGTCCTTTGTCACAGGGACTGATGGTGCAATAGAGCGCATAAAGAAAAATTCCTCAGCCTTAGCAAATCAAGGCTGGAAGGGGATAGATCTGCTCTCTGTAAAATCTGTAGACTTTAATGCCTAGAGGGCAAAACTGCTGAAGCTAACGAACACTAAAACACACAAGCATAAAATAGTCTTGATCTTACTTCGACTGGAAATTAGAAGAGGATTTCAGTGTATGAGATAAGAGAGGCTACAGAATTGCCAGGCATTCTGGACCATCAGGATGGCTTTCTGTCACTTCAGTTAGGAATAAAATAGATGGATCTGCTTATGAATGGCAGTAGAGTATATCATTGCCTTAGCTAGGAGATGACTAATTATGTGACTCAGGAGGTGTCTTCTATTCTTGAGTTCTCGGCAGCACCTTAGCTACTACCCATTGCTTACTGAAGGAAAGGATTTCATTGGATCACAGTTGGCAACTGACTGGAGATCATTCCCATCTCCTGGCCTGCTCCTTCCTCCCCTACACCTTCCCTGTTATATTCACTATCAAAAGGGGAGAGGCAAATAGGACTACGATAGCCATCCTTAACCAGGCAGCTTTACAGCACCACTGAAGAAACCACTGGATATTTTTTTCCCCCTTCTTGCACGTAATTCTCATTCTCTTTCTTTCATTCTCTTTCTCTTCTTAAAAAGAAGAGAAATATATTGCAGTTATCTCAAGTCATTAATATGTGATCTAGAGATGTGACTGAAAGTGAAGCAATACATCAAATAACGCTCAGAACTGCTGGAGATGTTACCCCAATATCCCAGTATATTCTTTAAAATAGGCAAGTATTACAGAAGCCTTTTTTCTTCAAAACTAAAAACAGCCTCACATCATCTCCAGCACTGAACACCCATACTTCATCATCAATTATTTATAAAAGGCATGGATACAAGAGGCGGCCAGGGCAAAGGATGAAGGCATAGTCTTTCTTGGGAGCTGCGGAAGTCTTTACCCACCATCTCAACACCATCAAAGCCAACCAAGAACCAGAGCAATGATTATCACTGCCAGCCAGCATGCTTACTTGAGAGTCCTTAACCACTTTGTGAAGCAGGGAGCAGGTCAGACATGAAGGCTGCCCTGGCGGAGGAAAGCTTCAGCCTGCTCCAAAAGCATCTGTCACAACAAGCTGCTCAGGGTAGGTCACCAGCCTGCAAAGACACCCACTCTCTGCATAATAAGGCAGCACAGTCAGCAACAGATCAAATAGCTCACTCTCCCAAAGAGTTACAGAAGAAAATGATTGCCTTCTATGAAAAGAAATTTTATTTGATATGTATGGACAACTTGCAGAGGTCATTTCAGAAGATCACGTCCCTTGCAAAGCCTCAGAGGCTTTCTGAGGTGATGTAAGTTAGCAAAACTGTTCATGTGCTCTCCTATTCGTTGCTCCTGCTCTCCCACATGCATCTAGCAGGTGAAATGCCATGATACAACTTCTGTTTCTGCCTACAAGGATGCCCTGGGGACTCGCAAAGCTCTCCTGCACCATCCCAGAAAGCCATTTACAAGCAGGGCAGCAAACAGACTCTCAGTGGTCCTGCAGGGCATCTGCTCAGCTGCTAATGGTCCCCAACAGCACGAGCGGTCAGGGCTCTTTAGGCTGCTCTCCTCACCGTGGTTGCACATGGGTTTCCCCATGTGTCTCACCTCTGTTCTCCACTTTCCCAGGAAGAATAACGGAAAGAGAGTCAACTAAATCACTGTCCTAACAACGGAAGGGAAGAGAAACAGCTCCACAAAGTATTCCTAATTATTCCTAATTCCTAAGTATTCCTAACATCCTTTAAACAAAAATTAGAAGTCTAGCCATCTAGACCGTTGCTCTGCTCCTGTTAATAGCCCTATGAAAACTATATTATCATCACCAAATGGGTCTTCTCCTGGCTCTCAGAGTGAGTTTCTACAAGAATATGATGAAGCCTGAAGAAACAACCAGAGACTGCTTTGAATTAGGATAAGCCTCTCTCGCTTTCACTGAGCAAAGGTACTAACAGCTTAGATAGCCTACATTCCCACAGCTACTATACATAGTAATACTTGTGCAAGGGAATAATTTAAGAGATTCCTGTTGCTCTCCCAACAGTCAAGGAGAAATTAACTGCTTCCCACTACCTGTGCAGTGAGAATGGGGCTGAAAGGACACTTTTCACTCTTGTGCCCACCGCATGTTCAGTCTTTTGTTTGCGGTCATGGATTCTCCCCCAGGCATTAAGCAGACTTTGCAAATACCAGGCAAGATCAGGCATCTTCAGACTGCTATCACTAAGGTTATAAAAAGACCAAACCAAAATGCAGCACGCCTTCTTTTTTTCATTTGGACGGTTACATCTGGGTGTCTACTAAGCCAAAATAACTACTTCTGAAAATGTAGCACTGATACGAGTCTTGGGATCAGGCTGTGTGCTGCACAGGTTGAAGAAAGGCCAACTGAGCATCTCTGGGAAGGCCATAAAACAGGTATTCATCCAAGTGGACAATCAAGAAAAGGAATAGAATTGAGCATCTACACAAAATTGATAGAGATCTATGATTTTTTACTGAGAACTATCAGGATGTCCTTGACAGAGAGAAGAGAGAACAATCTTCAACAACAACAAGATTTCTACTGTCTGCAAAGGCAAGAGTAAAAATACTATTTTGTGACAGGAAGATTGTTCTTTACAACCAATGATATGGATTAGTACCCACAACATATACCTGTGTGTGTGCACGTGTATTATTTGTATGCACACTTGCGGTGTCAAACGCATGAATAGGGAAAATATGCCCTTGAACCTTAGCCATAACTCTGTATTACAGAAATTATCAAGGAAAGAGAAGTATGACATTACTAAATTTCTTAAAGGATGAATATTTTAGTTTAATTCCCATACTGAATAACAGATTTACTTGTAAATGCTCAGACTTTCATTCTGTGCTCAGGGTAAGCACTGTAGATTTAGGGGAAAACACTGTATTTTCTTTTCTGCACAACAGTAAGTTTGAGACAACCCTTCAACTCTAAATCTCAATTCCCTTCATTTATTGGGTCATCACTGATGCCTCCATAACAGCAGAAGGCAGAGATTTGAGAATCTTGTAAAGGGTTTAGATACACGAGTCCCATTAGATGGGAACTATTCATGTAAATCTTTCAGGCGGTTCTAAAAAATAAATTCTTAGTCCAAACTCCCTCCCCCTCCTTTTGCATATTCAAAAGAAAGGAAAAGATTAGCCTTAGAGGACACAATCAAACATAGAGCAACTATATTATTATTAAAGGTAAAACAAGAGAAGTCATTCTTGGGAATGCCATCACATTTATCCTGCAAACATATCTGTCACCCATGATATCAAGCAAGTGATGTTACAACGCCACGTGTTACAAGGAAAAGTTAATTACACGTAGAGATTGGCCAGAGAAGAAAATACTTCTGAAAGATTCCAAGTTACTGAACATACCAAGACAGATAACTTCAAAAAGCTGAAGAAAGGAAAGAAACTCGTCCCATTTCAATTAACTGGAAAAGCTGAATGGCAATATTTACTCCAAAATAGCACTATCAGCTCCAACTCTAATTCTCCTTTAGGGGATAGAAAGTTTGATAAAAATGCAACACCCCCGTGCTGATTATGATAAATGCTCATTGAAAATGTATTTTGGTGGTGATAAGGAGCTGCATGACCTTGTGGAGACCCAGTGCTCCAAGGCACACACTTACTCCATGCAGGAGCAGCCCTTCTGCAGGGAAAGCAAAGACAGAAATGAGCTCAGTGCTGACACAAAACATCTTTTAACTCAATTACTGTTTACACACAAAGCTGTGCTCCTGTCTGAGGAAGCAGAGCCCAGATACTGTCAAACTGTATAATGAAAAGGGAAAGGAAAAGAAATGGAAAGAAAAAAAAAAAAGAAGAAGAAGAAAAAAAACACCCTTTGCCCTAGTATCCCTCCTATTCCTAGCCCAGGTCATTGAAATACATTCACTGGCACCCAAAGATGCGGGCACGACTGGCCTCCCAAGAGGAGCAGGCAACATAAAAGTCTGGAATGCACCCAGTTCTGCACCCACCATGGCAAAGCATTTGAATATTGGATTTAGTGTTGTGCTTCCATAGATATAAAATTAGGCCGACAGAAGTCTGGATGCAGGCCCTCGCTCCATACCGCTAACTTGTAGAGAGCTGGTAGCCAAAAGCATTTGGAACGGTTGTCTCTCTCCAGATGCTGCCATTCATTTCTGTGGGAACAAGACCACTTACATCTAATTACAGTTTCTGCTCAAATTAACAGGACAGAAATGACAGCAAAAAAAACTTCTCTGGACTAACTGGGAGACCTCTTGCCGATACGGCTTATGAAGCAGTTGACTTTCAAACACACTGACTTTTAACTGATTTAAAGTTCACATATTTCAGCTGCTCAGTTTGTGTCATCAGCATTTTAAAACATTAGCAAAAAGACAATTTCAGTTAGAAGATCACTTGCTTATGGAAGATTTGTTGACTGTGCAGTCAACTAGGGACCTCGGATCATCACGGCATAAGCCATTGCTTTCATTATCAAAACAAATGCCAATTGCACATTATGTTGCACAGCTTGTAGTCTGCATCATAAAAAGAGATGTGCTTTCAGCAACTATTACATATGGGCCAAAATGTACGTATGAAGTCTTAAAAACACACAGTTGTGGAAACCAGGTCTAACGCCACTGAAGAGCAAGAAAGTTACTGCCTGGTCTGGAGGCTTCAGCCAAGAATCAAGGCACACACGTACACCTTCCTTCTCGCATTACACTTACCATGAGGACCAACTAGCAGTGCATCAGATTTAGGTTATTTCTGCCCACTTAAGCCCATTGGAAGAGGAAAGGGTGAGGATATGACATTCCCTCTCTCTTAAGCAAAAACCTATGGCTCCTATCAGTGCTGTCTAGATTCTGCTGGTGAACCTACATCTTATCTGGTGAACCACTATCTTATTCAGGTCTCTTTCCAGCTAAACACATGATCTGCTCAGTATCTCTGCACATGAAAATTGTTCTGTGCTATTAATCAGTATTGACTTATTCTTCTGGCTCAACCTTGAATATTTGCTGTATCTCTGGATCTTAATCGATGCAGCTAAAATCATTCATAGTACTCCAAAAGAGGGGTTACATCAACAAAGTTAAGAGATTAATACACTCAATGGAAATTTCTGTCCCTTTTTTTGACATAAATTCATTGGCAAATAGGTTCTTTCACAGTTCCCTACCAGCAGAGCTACTGCATTTGTACATTATATGGAGGAGCAGGTAGTCTAAGCAGGAAAGAGGGACACTAAGCAGTGGACAACAGTCAGACAGTGTAGGAACATACACTGACCCACTTATTAGTTTTTCTCTAAACTTTAACAGTGCATTTACCTCTGATACATGCAGATATACACAAGTGAGCACTTGCATATAAATAAAATAAAATAAAATAAAATAAAATAAAATAAAATAAAATAAAATAAAATGCAACACATCAACTTGTGTATTTTGAAAAGCTATTTCTCCTCCAGACTTCACAACTGGTCAAAATTATACAGGATTTCATAGCCAGGTCTAGCTCCTGACTCATTCCAGGGACATGAGTGAAATCCTAGCAACTGCCAGATACACATTTCATATGTGCAGTTGTGAAGATAGTTGATTATGTAACAAGATTGTAGAGAAGATTACAATACACAGAATTTGACTTTTCTTTCTGCTTTAGTAACACAGCTCTTAGGACAGCAATCCAAGCAAGAATCCTTGACTAGAAATAGGGACTTTACCTTACACTGAGTAGACTTTCTTTTAAAGAAATATTTAACATATAAGACAAAAAAAAAAAAAAAAAAAAAAAAAAAAAAAAAAAAAAAAGTACTATACCATGTGGGTCTAGACCAAATTCAAGGGAAACATATGAATTTGCTTTAACTGCAGCTTTTCTTCCCTGTCCCATATTTCCTTAAGACAACCAAAGACTCTCCATTTGCTTCTACTTAATTATTCTAAACACACAGACATGGCGTTTCAGCACATTATGCCTGTTTAAAAGTAATTTTCAAACAAACACTGTAAAATCTATTGGACATGCATACAATTTCTTGCTAAGAGTCCAATCCAGCTTCCATTGAAGTCAGTACTTTGAGTTCAATGGCAGATGTATTGGACTTTCAAGGTGAGATTTTCAAAAGCTTCCCAGTGACTCACAGTGTGTGTACACAGTTGGTTAAGCTTGTGTCTGAGCTTGATCCTTTACTCACTAATAATTTGTGTGGTTAAACCTCAACACACGTGGTCTGATGCTCGAAGGCCTTCAGGAAGCACGGGGTAGAAGAACTACCCCTTCTGGGGAGCTGGCAGAGAGCAGGACTTGAATCCTCTCTCAGATGGCACAGTCAGAAATAGCCTCCTCAGGAACCTAGGGTGAAGGAGCAGTTCCTCAAGATGCTTCTCAGCTACTTCACTAGCCACACAAACCAGGCTGCTTGCCGCTGCACCGACAGGGACCACGGGTTTTCACATAGCTGGTAACTACAAAGCAGAAACTTAGCACGGAGCTTTGCCATGGGAACACTATTGACCAAGAGCGCATGAATATTGTCATTAGTGCTAACAAGTAATTCACGTATTTGAAGTGAAGGTTTAGATTCCATGGAACAGTTGAATGATTTCTATAATCTTTCCAAAACATGGCTACTTTCAGCAGACTATATCATCAACTCTTCAGGGAGACTCCACTTCCACATTTTTCTTCATTTTTTTCCCTCTTTTAACAAGGTAATAAAGTTTTAATTTTCAGAAATTAAAATCCCACTCATGGTTACCAAAATAAATAAGCATGGACCAGGTAAAACAAAACCTTTTATCATCAGTCTCCCAATTACTCAATTCAATCTTATTTTGCAAGAGACTAAATAAATGTTGATTTTTTTTTCTCTAGCAGAAAAATCATAGAGCACTGAATTGTATAACAAAGAAAAAGGCAACTATCAGTTTATGACCAGCTTGTACCATCCTAGTCTTACCTCAGAAGAGATTTACTTCTAGCCAAATATTAGGGATATTGTCAGTTGGTTCCAAGCATAAATTCCTGGAATAACAGCCATGAAGCTGACAGGATGCTTTATCTAGAGGGAAGAAGATATGGAATGTGCTACAGAGCAGATTTTTCATTTGAGATGCATTCCAAGAGCTGCAAAACTACAAGTTACCAAAATGTAGGGCAGACTTCCTCAGGTTATTGCCTTACACACAACATGTCTGCACAGCCAATGATTAAAAATTCACAAGAACATCTTGTCACATTGCTCAACATTCAACTCGCTTTCCAGTCTTTGAATCTAATCTTACCTTGAGCATTCCTTGTCTCAAGAGGAAGTTCGACTTGCAGTTACGACAGGACCAGGCTGTAAAGGTGCTAGAGCTCAAGCCCCACCGCTGCTTCTGAATTTGGAAGAACTTGTTTAATCTCTCCAAGATGCAGCTTTCCATCTGTAACATGAGGACAGTACCACTTGCTTTTGGTTGTTTTTTCAATTTCTCTGGAGCCTCAGTTATTTGGGAAATAGCCTCTTACCACCTTTTGCTTTATGCAGTGGGACACAGTGCAGTTGGGGCCCTTGAATAATGTAGTAATATTAGAAAAGGTACCCAAGTAATGAAATAAATTCTCCAGAGTTATAACAGAGCTTTTAAATCCACATTAGACTAATATCTCTGTGGTTTAAACAGAATTGGTCTTGTGTAGAAGCAGGTAGTTCAACTGCATTGGTGCTTCTTAATATTGATAGCTGCAGCAATGGCATCCAGGTCAAAACTAAAAGGGAGGAAGAAGCCTTGAACTATCGAAAAAGACCTGCCCAGATAACACAGCAGGATGCAGAATACAGCACCACTTTTTCTCTTTGCATCCATTTTAACCATATGGGCAATGAACAACGGGAGATGCATTACTGAAGAAGGAAGTCTGTTTTGTGGCACAGATTAGCCTTTGTTGGGATTGGTAATTCAAACTAAAGCTGATGGGCCTGATGTAGAAACTTTGGGATGAAATTCTGGCTCATGCAGGCTAGAGATCAGGACAGGTGATTGTAACAGATCCTACTAGTCTTACAAAAAAAAATGTCTAATCTGCTGTGACCAACATTTAGCCAGGGCTCACGAGCAAAAATTTCTTACTGCACCAGCACGCAAACCATGCGAGGAGCAGTTATAGGGAAACTTTAGCACAATTCTGAAAAGTAAATATCTTTCCAAATATTGCAGGTCATTCAGTGATCTTTTGCATATCAGAAGGAGGGATATAGTTTGAAGAATAAAGTCTGCAAATTGTTCACCCCCGTTCCACTAAGCCTACTAAATCATCTGGAGGTGTCCCAGTTAAGCAGAACTGCAATCCCTAGTAAGTGGCACTCATTGCCACTAAGCATCGTTGGACTTACATGATTTCCCTTGTAGATGTCCGGATTAAGTGGTTTTGCCAACTAAGCACCTCCTTTTTCTGATTCAGCGGAGCGTACTGAATTGTACGTATTTTACTGCTTTATATATTTCAAATGCCATGAAAACTGGCTGGTTTTGTGGAAATTAAAATACAGTTTATCTGTTGCACAAATTCTCAATACACGTGAGCTCCCAATGCATGTGGAATACATTTCATCCCATCTATACATACAGGCCTGCATTATGTACATAGCAGTTTTCACAGAGCAGCGAACAGCCTTCCCATGCACTTACCCTGGTCTGATAACATTCTTACGAAACAGAAATCGGAAGCTGAATGTTGGAATAATGTCAGCACATAAAGAAAGGAGAAATAAATAAATAAATAAATCCCAAAGCCAGCACCTTGAAGCAAAGCTCTGAGAAACCGTCCATCTCAATGGAAAATCCTAAAGGCTGGGGAATTTGGCTGCTTTCAGAGCACAGTTCAGCAAGTAATGTGTCTTTCATTGGACACTCAAAGCTCTGGAGTCACATCTGTTTGTGCTGGTGTGAGATTGGCACGCTGCTCCCGCGGATGAAAGCTGAAGCGATAGTGCCAACCTACCGGCGAAAACGTGGCTTTCGGGATTTTCCTTTCTTTCCTTTTGCTGCAAGTATTCTAATGCAGTGCCAAGGCAGCAAAAGAGGCAAGTGGGCACAAGTTTCCTTTAGAGGACAAGGGGAATGGAAAGAGGAGGGGGTGAAGAGGAGGAAAAACGCGTCTCACCTGAAAGTTGAACCTGTCATAGATTTCTTTCCTTTTGGGGATAACAGAACAGGTCAACAATGATCTGGACCAGGGCAGGAAACAGAGGGACTGCCATTGCTTTCTGCAGAAGCAGTCCCTGTGGCTCTGCGTTGCAAACACACCTGTCCTTGGTCAGGCCTAGCCTGCAATGTAAAAGTGCCTGGTTTTCAGAAAATTGTTGCTTTTCAGGAGAGGTATAAGTTCTCAGACTTGCACATTAGAGTCACTG
Organism: Nothocercus julius; assembly: GCA_013398735.1. Lineage (NCBI taxonomy): Eukaryota > Metazoa > Chordata > Aves > Tinamiformes > Tinamidae > Nothocercus > Nothocercus julius. The sequence goes on along the minus strand of VZSV01000060.1, from coordinate 437,810 downwards.
AAGCATTTAGGCACTGATAAGTTAGGGGCTGCAAAGGCACCTCATCCCAGAGACCCTAGTTCTGTGATAGTGTTAGATGTCGCTGAATTTGGTCAACAAATCTTTTGTCGCGCAGTAACCTGGTCACCTTTATTCAGCACAGTTCAAATAACTCATATTTCCATTTATTCTCCATCCTTTTGCCAGGGTACCCAAGGAACAACATCCGTTTAGGCTAGTGCATAGCCTCAGAGATGCGGATAAGGTTCCAGCTGCTACCTCCACCCAAGGCAGCAAGGATGGGTCAAGGAACGTGCGCTTTCTTCTGAAATAGGCTTGGGTTTACAGGGAATAGTGTTATAGCCCACAAGCAGAACCCCAAAATAGGGAACATCCATGAAGAAATGGGTAGAGCAGAGACTGCAGACTGTTTCCAATCCAAGGAGTCTGATATGATTGCCTCAACATCAGGTGGAAGGAAAGGAAGCCAGGAAAACATCCCTCTGGAAAGAGTCACCAAAAGGAAAACAGTCCATGATTCATGAAGCCAGATCTCAGAGGGTCTCTCAGCTCCTTCATAAGAAAAGACAGGAATAAATAAGGAAATTGCGCTTAAAGCAGGACTGAGATTTCAGCTAGCCTCATTCTCATGCCTTATAAAACATCTGAGAATAATTAAATCTATTCCTTTTCTTTAATTAGTCTTGTGTCTCATTAGAGCAGTTCACTGCCATGTCTTTATTTACTTGATAATATCTCCCCCCACACCTTTGCTTCCCTCATTCACCTAATCTTAACATCTCTTTTGCTTCCCTTAAAGCTCTTTATTTTAATGCTTTGATGTTATATTGGCTTTTTCCCCCCTCTCTTTATTTAAAAGAAAAACAAAGAAAGAAAATCTATACACAAAACAGTGGAGTCAACTACATCTTGACAAATCAAGCTTTTAAAAAGTCAGGAAAAGCAGATTTAAAGATGAAAGCTCATCCTTAACCCATCTTCCTTCTTCAGAGACCTTAATATGATCTCTTTATGTAACTGTTTGCCAATTAATTCAAACTAAAATGCAAGCCAAAATTTCTCAGAGAGACATGCATTCATTAGGTTTGCGGAGAATATATAGCTTTCAGACTTTGATTGATTTTTAAATCTTGTTGAGATTTATAGAACCAGACATCTTTTAAAGTCATCAGTTATCCAAATAACCCCTGTTTAAAGCTACAAATTTACAAGAAGTACGTGTTTCTCACATGGGTGGAAAAAGCGAGTTTACCTAGAAGACTGCGAATATTAACATTTAATCTTTGAGTAGTGACAAGCCCTGTTCAAGTCATGACCTACATATAGAGAAAATAACAGCTCTTAATCATCACAGATTTCACTTTTCTCAACACGTTACCAAGGCTTATACAAGTACCATGTCCCAGGCTAAGAGAGATCAAATTCCTGAATATGTAGGTTTATAATTTGTAGACAGTTGCTCTGGGCATTTCTTGAGGTTACTTATCATTCCTTGAAGATGGCTTGCTTTGCTCTTCTGGCATAAAGACACTTGGTTTTCAGGCAGGCACACACCTCAAAGCAGCACTAGCAAACATGAAAATATGAATATTATTTCTTAAAGAGAATTTGAGAGAAATATGCAGCTTAAACTAAAGACACAATAATTGCAAGGACAAAGGTCCCATGGGCACCATTTGAAAGGCCTTTCACATTTCACTCTTTAATAGTGGTGCTATCCCAAAGTTGCTCAGCTGATCCTTCACACCATACCTCACTGGCACACTCTGAAGCACAAGGAAAGAGAAATAATAAGCCATAAGCTGTGGAATATGGTATTAAGGTTTACTGGCATGTGTTTGGGGTGCCCAGAGTATTCATTAAAAAAGAAAGGGTTTAATTGAGCTCAGATTCAATTTTGAAGGATTCCTGAGTGGAATTAGGAGTCCAAACCCCGCTGCTTTTCAGATCTTTTCACTCCTGCCTCATTCGAGTGCTTCCAGAAGCCCCTGCCCTGCCTTGCCTCCAGCTGCAATGCTGTTATTAAACAGTGATACTGCAGCAACATGCTGCAGATTCAGGCTGTTCAAGATCCCATATAAAATGGAGGCACTGCCTGAAAAATATGCCAGACACCCCAATCTTGATATAAACCAAATGACGCCCTGCATTTTTCATAGGTAAATGCCCTGAAGCGTCAAACACAGTGCCATAGTATCCTGTTCAGCAGGACTGGGCAGGACCTTTTGGATACGTATATTGCAGTATACATCAATCAGCTTCTAGTGACCTCTCTGCAAGCTTCAAGTTCATCTCCCCAGGTTGATGTTCTAGGAATTCCTACCCTAATACGTTTGGTTACGTCTTTTAAATGCCTAAGTGCTAACTAGCAGGCATGCATGCATAAAAGAGTGAAGCCAAAATAAACTGCTAGCTGAGCATTATCACTCCTAGGACGTGGCTGAGATCACACCAGCTGTGCAAGCACAGAGGCAGCCCACACACCCTACTCTGTTTTTCTGATACAGAGAAAACCCCCTTAACCTTACTGATACTTTGGGATCTGATACTTGCAGGATCACATGTCCAAGATAAGTATCATTTTCTGTTCCAGCAGATGAGGACAATAAATAAATAAATAAAAATAAAAAAAAATAGAAAAAAGCCAGAGCTGATTAGCCTTTTGGAGTAAACAAGTTGGAAACACAACATTTAGGTGAATGTAGCATAAGCACTGCACACACACACACACACACACACACACCCCAGAATATATAATAGCTACATTATATGGCAGCATTTCTAACTGGTGACAGCTTATTGATAGTTTTAGGACAACCGTGGTTTTAGGCTATACACTGGTTTTGGAGAGCAGAGTCCAGAGGAGAATAGGAAATGCAGAATAAGATTAGAAAGGGTACAATAATATGTCTGCAAGTGGTGAGCAAACAGCTCTTTGACCATAGCAGGACTCAAGCTTCATATGCCATTAGTCCTTAGGCGACACACAAGCCAGGTAGAAAATGAAAAATAAGCTGAGAAGCAGCTTACTGACAGTAATACAGGAGAGCATGATACAAATAAATAGCAGAAAAAAGAAAACATGTTGCTGTTGAGTGAAATGGTCAACTGGGCTAGACCAGGAGGAGAGGAGCAGAAGAGAAAGGCTGTTACTAGAGTCATGGGAGCAAGGTGCAAGACAGAAACACTTGCATTTTGGCTCAAATCCTCTCTCTCTTGAGCCTGGACAGGGCCAGAGGTACTCACACATCCTTGCTGCCCTCCCTTGCACGAGGGGATGGAGCTGTAATAGCAAGCACAGTGAAACCACAGCTGGGTATGCTCTGATGAAGCCCCCTTGCTCCTGCGACCACCATGTTCTTATCCCAGGACCTCAGCTCTTCCAGGTATTCACCCCCTGGATCGTTCTTCCTAGTGACAGACCTCTGGGGACTTTTTGCAGACTCAGAGCTAATAACGAGGTGGGTTTTGCAGGGTAACGGATGGAGGCCAGAATTCAGCTTTCAAACGGGTTCAAAGAGGGCCCAACAGTGTCTGAAAACCTGATGCAAATAGAGGTTGTGGTCAAAACACCAAAACCTACAGCAAGATTGCAATATAGCTGGGTCCCTCAAGGCTGCCTGATAATCAGCATCCTGGCCCTGTGCTCTTTGCTCAGAGAACACTCCTAAAGAGAGGAATTTCCTCTGCAAGAGCGCGTCCTGGAAGAATGCCCGGGCCCACCACGGCTCCATCCCAGTCGTTCAGCATGGAGCCCCCGGTACTATTCACCATCAAGAGCCTGAATTCTATAGCCCCCTGCTTTCCCCTGCCCCGCTGGCCGCCAGATTCCTACACGGGCCTTATGCAAATCAAACCCGGCCTCCCTCCCCTCCACTCCCGAGCTCTACGCGATATTTTCTCGAACGGCCGTTTCTCGAGAACGGCACTGCCGGCATCACGTATTGTCCTCTGCTGACCGTCTTGAGCCACAAAAGCAAGCAGACCTCAGCAGACGCGTTCTGCAAGCACAAAGCCCGTGCTCACGCCAGGCTCGCAAGCACCCGCTCACGACGGGCAGGACGCTGCAGGCAGCACGTGCGATGCACATCCCCGTCACCGTCCCATCGGTGGACACCCCCCTGCCAAGCCAACCAGCTTGTGCCGCATCCGAGGTGCAAAACTATGCAGCCAACCTCCTCCACTCATGGGCACATGGCAGCCCAGGCACGGTTTGGGTTCCTCCCACATGGGCGTATGTACCTGGGGTCTACAAACAGCTATCCTAGGGCACCTGGCTCTGCTGGGCTCCTCGGTCGCCTTGAGGAACCAGCGCACGCATCCAAAGCGATTCCAGGAGTGTCCCTCGACCCGGCCGCTCGCCGGTGTAGCAGCATTTTATTTCTCCCACCTGACAAAATAAAAAGCGGGAGAGAATTATTTGTCAGCTCAGTCCCTGTGTTAATCTAGTTGCAAGCATAATGTGATTTCCCTCCTGCCCCACTAGTAGGTATTGCAACACCTTACATATGGATCATTTTAATCTAATATAATCTGGCTGGCTGGAAAGAAGGTTTCCCTCCACTGCAGCTGCTTGTGATTAATGCTAAATATACATGCCAAGCTTCAATCAGCAAGAGTGTGCATCTTAGCCAGCCTGTGTTTGGTAAATCAACAGTAAAACCTATAAAATGCAGAAGATACTGCAAAGCTTTGCATGTATAAGTCATACCAGCTTTTCTCAAATGCTCGCTCTCTTTGCCATTTCCAGTGTATCATGATCTATTACTTCTTTTTTCTGTAAAGAAAATTGATTTAATGGCTGCTGATCACAGAAGATAAGAAGTGTCACCTCACCTTTACAAATAACAAATGTCAGCCAATACTCATTAACTGTTTTGTCCTTTCAGTTTGCATCCTTTCATTGCAAACTTCAGCAAGAAAGAGAAGCATTTCAGTGGAAACTAAGATCAAGCACATATGCTATAATAATAAAAAACCCAAAGCCAATAAATGATAGCTTTTTAATCATTATTAAATGCAAAGATGCATTCTTATTTTACTATAATTATCAAACTAGGATTAATATAATCTTGTATATTGCTTTCCTTCATGGTGATTTAAATTATGGAAAAAGTCCCCTACTAGTATTCTTACCCAGCAAGAAACATTTTAATTGTAAATTTGCCTTTTAGAGTCTTTAAATTACACGCACACACACATGAAAAAAGGCGAGTACTATGGATACCGTGTATCCACTAATCTGTAAATAGACTCCCAGTGCAGGACTCATCTCTGAAATGTGGCATCAATTGCACAGGCTCCCATTTAGTTTTAGTTGAATAAAGCCATACTAGATACGCAAATAACATCAAACTTGCCGGATTAGAACGGGGCACCTCATACTCTAAATCATGATTGTCAATCATCACCCAGGATTAAGGGATATAGTTTAAAAACCTAAAAGCAAGCACTTCCTTTTAACTTCTGCCTACTGTGCATTTTGGATTATCGCCCAGAAATAGTATTACTTGAAACAAGACTGCCTCCCTTCTACCATCTAAGGGAAGTGCATTGCTGCCATCCGCTAAACTCTGCTCGGAAAAAGCCTCAGCAGAGCATACAATTTAGATTTGAGATCTACTGCTGGCCATGATTATATTTATAACTCGCTTTTCACAGAAAAATGGGGGGTTATTTTTGGCTTAATAAGTGCTTGCTGAACACAGTCACCATTCTGATCACAAGGATGTAAGGCAGTTAAAAACCAAAGCAGCTACCCTACTCTTACACAAAACTGGCAACCTTCCTGGACCGCCGTGTTGCCCAAGAAGGGTTTGGAGAGAATTGCTTGGAATGTGTTTCCTTGCACTCCAAAAACCCGAGCAGCACCCCCTGGGCAGCTCCACCTGCTCTGCTGCACACGCGACACGAAGCTCACGGCCTCCTCCCTGCCCTCCCTGCTACACAGCGACGTTTCCTACCCTGCCCTGGGTGAGCTACCAGGTGCTTTTGCAAACCTAGAGCTGCCACTTAGATCAAAGCCTCTTCTCCCCTATCAAAAATGCCACCGGAGAGGGAGGTCAGTCAACAAACGTTGATGGTGCATGTGTAGGACAGTCCACTGGGTCATTAACTGGAAACAGGGACTTGCTACTCTCTAAGTCATCACTTAGTACCTGATTTTCCAGGCAAACACATGTATGGTTAACCATATTTTGGGCGAAAAGTCAGATCACTCTCGGGCATTTGCTCAAGAGCCGTCATGCCAGCTCAGGAACGTGCAAGTGCCAGTTTCACAACAAGCTGGACACAGCTGAACAGACACGGGATGCAGCAGCGTGGCTGAATCCACGTGGAAGGGAAGGCGCCCAGTTCCTAGGACAGAGCAGGTAGGTGACTGCAGAAACGATGACCCATCTGCTCTGTTTGAGAGCATTTCCTCCTGTGGCTGAGTCACCTGTAGCACTTCGAGAAATGGAAGCAACCACGTGCATCCCATCCTTGGCAGCCTTTCTTGTCCTCACTAGTCCTCCTTGCACAGCTCCAAGACATGCCACGCTAGGGCAGGGACCCACCAAGCCATTCAAGCAAGTTAACCCCCTTCTGCTATGGGCTTTTGACACTTCAGAAGGGAATAAACACCCATATCCACAGCTCTGTGGATCTGATTTTATAATCGGGACACAGCTGTGTTGAGTCTACTCCATTTTCCACTGCAAGTACTCAGGTCTCCTAGGCCATGATCCTCCAGAAGTACGTAAGATGCCTATACATCTGTGCATACATGTGTGTATTTATTTACAATACATACACGCATACATTTATGACTAAGTACATGGGTGTAATAGCATCAAGCTAAAGGAAGAACAAGACAAACTGAAAGAGACTAAAACATCATCCCTGCAAACCTATTCTACAAAAACAGAATCAAGTCAATTTCTATAGCTAATCAAAAAATTGCATTTTTGGAATATCTTTATGATTAAGATCCTCACCAGAAACTGGGGACAAGAGTCATATCCTCAGCTGGCGTAAACTGTCACAGCTCTAACAACTTCATTTGCACTCCACAATCTAAATGGGTCAGTGATCTTGCCCCTAAGGTACAGTTTATGACTGCATACAGATTAAAGAAAATATACACTGGTTCTTTAAGCAAGAAGGGGAAAAAACTTAGCTAAGGCTAATCTTATCAACATATAACCTTTTAATCAGATTATTGAAACAACATGTTAATTTATGAAAAGTTCAGCATTCTATTAAATTGCAAACTACGTACTGAATTGCAACCCAACAGGCTGCTTCATTGAATTCATGCAGCCACTCCTGGCAAAGGCATTCCAAATTTGAACTTAATTAATATTCCTACTCCTGGTTTCCATAGTTTCTTTTTAAACATGAGTACCAGCAGAAACTGGCAGTAACTTTACCCATATTCTCAATAATAACCCCCCTCTGACTGTCAATAAGTATGAAAGGGAAAATTTTTTGCATACCCCAAACAGTCTGTCATTTTCTTGTCTTTTGTCAAAAATATCTTGGCAACTTTTTTTTTTTTTTTTTGGAATACCAAGCTATAAAAA
>VZSV01000060.1:394553-430204 GCA_013398735.1 Nothocercus julius | reverse complement strand
TTTTTTTTTTTTAAATATTTATTTTGCTTACACAGCTTAAGATGCTTAACTGTTTCTCTGCTCAGGTTACAAAGCAAGATACTATCCCCACTTCGTGCATTGAAAAGGAAGATCACCAGCCATGTTCCTCAGCCTCAGATAACAGCCACGTTGCATTAGTTTAATCTTGTAACAAATTCCATGCGGGTAAAACAAATAATAATAAAAACAAAAGTGAAAAAATAAAAACAATTCTCACTGGAGAATCAGGAAGTTAAATAGCTAAAATGCTTGTGGAGGTAGTTCATATTTTTGACCCTTGCTTAAAAACTTCAAAAATGCCTGGCTTCCCTTTTGGACCAAGGCAGCACTTACTCCAAACATGCTTTAAAGCTATTTTGCTATTACTACAGAAAAAGAGATTGTCCTTCATATAAGCAATCCCTGAGATAGCCTGAATACCTGTAATAGAGACCAGCTGATGCTACCACTCATGTAGCATTTGGACAGAAAGCAGGAAAAAAGCATGGCACAGTGAAGGAGACAGGGAAAGGAGACCATCAAGCTCTCAATCTCCTAGTAGTCTTGCTACTACACACCTGCCCTTCAGGAGGCTACGCAGAGAGCAGTGGGCTCCAAGAAGAATCTCATGTAAAGGTCTGCATGACAAATCCACTCTGAGCTCCCTGCTGCTGCAAAACACCTTTAAGACTGAACCCTCAAGACCAAGAACCAGTTAGTTCAGACATGTCTTTGGACTGCTTGCAGCAATAACTATCGCTATCCATGGGGAGTTTTGTGTCTCTGTTTCACTCAGGCCAGCAAAGAAAGTGGAGCTTGCAAGGGGGCCTGATGGACTAAGCAGTAAACCAGGTGATACTGAGGTCATGCTGCTTGGCATGGGGAGAACTGGAGCTGGGTTCTTGCCTGAGGATTTGGGGTTTGTTCCAGCTCACAGTTCTATAGATCTAAAAATGATGCTTCTTCTACAAGATCCTGTAGCTGCAACACTAAAGTCACTTTTCAAAAATTATCAAATGCAGGCCTAGCTGTTACTTTAATACACAGATCTTGTGATGCCTTGTGTGTTGTTTCCATTATACACCCTGCAATTTCTCTCTGGGACTACACCCCAAATTCTTCCACAAACTGAAACCAGCACATAAGCACCAGATTGATTTTTCTCTCCAAGTTGTTAACTGTTTTTTAACCCATCAGACCATCTTAACCAAGTAAGGCACAGGGACAGAAGCCAACGATATTTTATGCCCCTACAGATTTTGCACAGAACTTCCAACAAAGACCACAGAAACACACGAGCGCCTCACTGAAGCAAATGCTGCAGGGTGAGCTCTGCAGTAGCTTGCTCTTAGCCTGCCCACCAACTGCTCAGCACAACTGAACTGCTGGTGAGTTTGCACATATACATCTCCCAAGCAACCACAACGCTGACTGCCATTCATCCCGACAGAATTTGGGAGAACAAGAGGGTACAGAGTGAAGTGACCTAAATGACATGGAAATAAAGTTGGGTGCATTGCAGCACAGCGATTCTAGGAGTCATCGGGGGAAGGAGGCTGCTGGACATGATTCCCCAGGAAACCAGGCTTCAATGACTCCACTCTTCAAAGAGCAACTTTACAAAAATGATAACAAAAAAAAAAAAGGACTTTGTTACACAGTCAGCAAAACAACCTGCATCCTCTTGCCAGTGCTGTTGGACTCGTTTTCCCTTGATGGTTTGAACTCAATATTGACCCTGCTTTAAAAGGAGAAGGTGGACCAGATGAATTTCTGAGGTCCCCGAATTATTCTGTATCTATGATGTAACTGGACCTACAAGCCGTGAGATCTACATCTGTCTTGCAGCTGCGTACAGACATAGCTGAACTGGCCAATTAGAGGTCAGACTACAGAATATTCCAAGCTGATAAAGCTTAAGCTCTCACCTACGAAAAACAAGCACAGCGAGTCTCTGGCATACTCTCAGCAAGCACAGGAAACAGACAGTGATCCCATGAACCAATTATCAAATATTAAGTACAACAAAGCAACCTTGGTTTGGATGGGAGCCCGACTTCATTCCATCAAGGCTGATATCAACCACAGTTTCCAAGATTTTGCAGAATAAGAAACCTTCATGGTACCATAGTGTAAAATGGTCTTTCACCCTGTCACTCCCAATCCTTCTGTTTTATTGAGCAGAATCAAAATCAACTAGGCTCTGTTAGCAGTTGCCTCTTGCATTGCCAGACGAGGAAAGCTCAAAGCCACCTGCGTATCAGGAGGGGACAAGATGACAAGCAAATGTTTGAATGATGAAGATCCTATTCTTGGACTAGTTCCTGTGTATCCTGCCAAATATGCCTTGGATGAAGAGTGTGTAGTGTCTTGGGAAGAGGGCAAAGAGAGTGCTCAGGAGCAAAACTATCTCCAGGTAAGGTAGGTCCAAGGCAGCATGAAAAGAGGATGAAGAGTCAGATAGAAGCACCCTAGGAAAGACTATGCTTCGAACCATTGAAATCTGGGCACCTGAGAGGATATTCAACCAACCCCAAAATTTTCTTCAGAGAAAAATTGGTAATTTCTGCTTGATGTGGATCGGTATCCTTCACAGAATCATAGAATCATAGAACGCTTAAGGTTGGAAGGGACCTCTAGAGATCATCTAGTCCAGCCCCCCTGCACACTCAGGGTCACCTAGAGGAGGTGGCTCAGGACGGCGTCCAAGGGGGTTGGAAGATCTCCAGAGAAGGAGCCTCCACAACCTCCCTGGGCAGCCTGTGCCAGGGCTCTGGCACCCTCACTGGCAAGAAATTGTTCCTTAAGTTCCTGTGGAACTTTTGGTGCTTCAGTTTGTGGCCATTTCCTCTAGTCCTATCAGCGGCCACCACTGAGAAGAGGCCGCCCCATCCTCCTCACTGCCTCCCTTGAGGTCCTTATAGACACTGCTGAGGTCTCCTCTCAGCCTTCTCTTCTCCAGGCTGAACAGGCCCAGCTCTCTCAGCCTTTCCTCACAGGGCAGATGTTCCAGGCCCCGGATCATCCTCATAGCCCTGCACTGGACTCTCTCCAGCAGCTCCACATCCCTCTTGAACTGGACTCTGAGTCACCAAATCTTAACCTGAGGGCAGCTGGGGGTGTGGGAGAAACAGCTCAACTACAGCTACGTCATCTGATGGGGCAAAGAGATGTTTCATGGTTGGCTATTCACAACACGGACAGAGAGGAATAAATACAATGGCTAAAAATCAAATTCCTTATTGCATAGGAAAAGATTTCTCTAACTACTCAGATGCTTTGGGAAGCACAGAAGCACAGTAGATATAATTATTATAACCTGATGAACATTAGCTGGAAGGTTAATACAGGAAAACACGACAGTAAAGGTAGAGAGGATGTATGAGGGCAGCTCACAGCCAGAGCTCTGGAGAAAGCAGGTGTGAGGTGCACCCCGATGGGCTGCCAGAGCAATTCTCAGAGATCCAAAAGCTGAAGCGGTCACTCAGGCTAACACTGCAGAGCTCTAACTGTGAAGAAGTGTTCACCATCCTCTGTGCAGAAGAAAAGATCCAGAAAAGAAACTTTCGGTGGCAATGGAAGTCATTTTCTGAGGGATGACAGTGATGGAATAGATGGCTGGCACCTGTAGATTGTCTAACACGTACAGTACCTCGTTGGGCAGTGTTAGAGAAATGCTCAATCATCAGTCGACCAAATGGTCGGACAGCAGCTGTCCCTCATGCAGGCAGAGCTGGAATCCAAGAGGGAGCAAAACGAGAGGGCCTCTTCTTCTCTGCCAAGGACCAGCAGGGGTGGGAGCACAGAGATGCCAAGCAGAAGGCAACCAAGCTAGAAGAAAACTCATTTTGTTTGAAGTTAGCCAATGTCAGATTAAACAAATCAAAGACTTGTTCAGAGTAAAGCAAAACCAAATAAAGGAAACATATTTCAGATTTTGGTCCAAGCCTTTTGTCCACTTTTACCCTTTCTCTTGTTCCTATGTTTGCTTGTTTCCTTCATCAGTCGCAACAGAAGGGCCACTCCAGAAAAGTCTCATCCCTTGGCCTTCAAATCACCACAGAGACCAGGAGCAGAGCAACCTGGAAAGGGTTTCAAGGCCTGCATCGCTGTGTGCACTAACACACCTCTTTACACAGCAGTGGTTTTAAAGATAAATCCTTAAGTAGCATCATTCCACAGCCGCCAGAGCTACTGAGCAGCCTTCATGGAGATAACTGCCGAACACTAACAGGCAGTCTTTGCCTCCTATCCAATCAGCTCTAAAGCCTTCCATTTGCAGGGGAAGGCTGACCTCCAACGGGCCAAGCAGGCCAAGTAAAAGGAGTGACTCAATCAGGAGTCAAAATAACAAAACATCCGTAGGCTTTCTTGGCCCTCCCTGTTCCTGTGGTCTGAGAAGTATTCCACCTTTGCCTCTCTGAGGAACTCCAGTTCTGTCACATGCACTTTGTTTCTACACTTGTTTCATCACAGAATTGGTTCTGTCCTATTTTCCCCTTGGAATCCTCATAGTTCTATGTCCAAAATCAACATTACATTTCACTTAAAAAAAAAAAAAAAACTGTTATATCACTCACCTCTGATTTCCTCTGCTCATCCAGTTCTACGTCTACTTTATAAACAGTAAGTTTTGTGCAAGGATGAGAGCCCTTTCTTGTGTTTTATGGCATGAAGCAGCTTGTTGGCACTTAAAAATAAAAATAAAATTAAAAAAAATATACTTTCAATTCAAAGTTCACCTCAAGTCTAAGACTGAATCTTAAACCACTCTGTGTAACTAACATTTAAAGACAGCTGACACTTGCACAAATACAATATGACTTAACAGTTGAACAGTAAGCACTCATAGAGAATTATTTTTGCCTTCTTTTTAAGCTAGACCCCCTAACATTTCTAAAAGTACTTTTTTATATATTTACATGCATACATACACACACACACACACACACACACATAAAAAAAAAAACAAACACAGAACTGCCCACCTCCCTCTTCTTTACCTCACATGCTAAATCTGAATTGGAAATTCCAACATGGATTGAATTAAGAGCTGCCCAAAGAATAGCTTGGGGTTTCTCAACACACGTGGCATGTTAAATGGGAAAGAAACTGCGTTTTGGACCATATCACCACTGTCAAGGCATTCTCCCCCTGGCAGTCTGATTGGAGGGTACATTAGGAAATAATTTCCTAGAGGAACTGAGAGCTCTTTCACATCCTTCTCCACACACACATACACCGAAACATCACACTTACAGGATTGTTATTCAATTTACCAAGACCAAATAAAGTAATTTCTTTTAAAGCAAAGTGTCTCCACAGTGTAAGAACTTCAAAGGGATCTTTGCCCTTCTCTGCAGTGACTACCATAGACTGCACCTGAGGTTTACTCCTTTCTATCCCTCAAAAGGCACTTGAACTGGATTTCAGTTTGCAGAAATGTTCATCTGTTGTTAACAAAAATGCCACCATAGCACCTAACTCACCAGCAAGTTACGGACCGCCAGCTAAATATCCTCCACTGTTTGTGCTGAGTTACACTTTATTCATGGTACGTTTTGATTAATGATTGCAATAAAAACAGCTAAATAAAACTTAGAGTGCCCAAGAACCACTTAGGCTTCTTCAGACACCTTAAATAACAAATCCCTTTGGCAATAAAACACTATCTTTATAGACAAAATCGAGTTTAAAAGTAGCAATCTAATTGATTGAAAGTGCTTTGGAAGTGCTATGTTTAGCCACTGGATTGTGTAGTACAGAAAGCCTCATGCTATGAAAGCAACAAAACTAATTGTAAAGAGACAAAGGTATGTGTCTAACATGCTTATGGATTTTTAAAAATTCATACTTTCATTGAAGCTGGCAAAGTTAGAGCTGCTCATGCCAGCTTTGAATTTGGCAGTGTTTTATATTCTTGAGTGAACACTTGCCAGGCATTTCTGGTCTCTTTGAGAAGATCCAGACTTCAAGTCGTGCCTTCAAATTGCTATTTAAGGCTCACTGCTGCAGGTAAAAAATAAGAAATTAGAAGAAAAAAAAAAATGAAGTTAGGAAGAGCCAGCTTACTCTCAACAGCTAAGCAAGACCTTCTTTTCTTTAGTCTTAACTAAGTGCTCCGATTGTGCAGGCAAATATAGCAGGTGCTCAGACACTTCATAATGACCCCATTATATTTTTAAGCTTTGCAAGAGCAACACTATTTCAGAATAAACAAGTTACTGAGACAAAAAGGAAGGAGTGATCCATGCCTTCAGCCAAATTAGAGATTAACACATACATCAGCGTATACTAAAAATAAAGATACGAAGAGGGAGAGAGAGACTAGTCTGGCTGAACATCAACTTGTGTCTGACTCCACAGCAAAGTCATTTTAAAAATCTTCAGGCGGATGCATGGATTCTGATTGCTGTGAACTCCGCTGTCCCAGATGTGAAGGAGCAAGAAGCCCATTTTCTCCTGAAGGTCATCCCTACCCCAGGCCTATGTGCCTCCGGGACGTGTTTCTAAACAAAGTAAACGGCAGAAGATGCTCCCAGATATGATGAGGCGAGATATCCCTGCAAAGCTCAGTGGCTCCCTCCATGGTACGTTTTCTACTTTACTTGAAATTTTCCAGTGACACGAAAGACCAGTGCGCAGTTTCTCCTGCTCCTCCATTCTACGAGGAGGGATGTTCCCAGGCTGTCATGCTACCTTTACCCTCTGAGGCTTCTGCATAAATGCATTAAGAGGGAAAAACTACAGCCAGCATAGAACAAGACTGATTAAGACTTATAACAGTGCTCTTCAACCAGGTAATTCAGAAAAATGCCATTTTTTAAATTGCCATTTGATTAGAAAATAATATTAAGGGAGAGAGAGAAGTTAGCTTGTTAACAAAAAAAAAAAAAAAAACAAACAAAAAACACACACACAAAAAGTTAAATCTAGCCCAGCTTTGCACATTTTAACAATTCACTCTCCTCTGTAGAACACAGCAATATAAATATTACCATCTCTGTTAGAATGAATTATTGACGATTTTAATACATGTTGCACAGTACATATTAATATAGAAAAATACGTTATCAGCAGTGTAATGTTGACCATGTACTAATCCGTTCCACCTGCTCAAATATTAGTGCAAATAATTATATATTTGTAATGCATCATTGCTGTCTAGTTTGAATCCATGCTTCCAGAATAAATGTCTCTTCTCTGAAGTTGTTTGCTATTATGAGTAAAATGTTATATATTCATACTCAAATTGACTTTGTGTGGATAAGTAAAATGAGCAACCTTCAAAAATCCACTTGTCTGAGACTTAGCAAGTTATTTTAATGAATTGTTTACAGTAAAATGAATGTTATAAAAATGTTTCAAACAAAAGCTCATGTTGGCTGGCTTCTCTACAGCAGCCAAATATCACATGTCAATGCAGTGCAGAGTTCAAAATAACTGACTTCAAACTGGAAGTTGAGGTGAACTGCAACCTTCTCTTCCAAAGGGAGTTACTCACCTTGATTTTGTCCAATATCGCGCAGTTTGCTTACTTGTGAAGGGGGTTCTGGGAAGACCTTGTCTCCATAGTCTGGCCTTGCTTTTCAGGTGTTGTTCACCTTCTCCAGAAGCGGAAACAAGTTGCACCACCAAAGGACTGTTTTTTCCAGATCCCAGGAAAAACACAATGTTGTTTGAAAATACTAGTTCCCTTTTTTCAACTGCAGAACTGGGCAGGGAGATGACTGGGAACACATGTGAAATTGCAGGGATAAGAAATGCTGTCTAAGAATATAGGGATCATGAATGAGATCACTCACTGACAGCCAACAAAGATGTCACCTTAATGAGACTGGACATTTGGTAGAACAACAATTTCCGTCCCCAAAGGACTGATGATCAAAATGGGCAGAGCAGACATGCAACCAAGACAGAACAAAATAGACTTCAAGTACTTGTTAATGCCAGAGTTTTCCTGGACTAGAAATGAAGTTGGGATAGGGCTGAGAAGAACAAGGGCCAACCTGTGACTCAGCCACTTCTGTAGCATCTGTTCCAAGGTCCCCTCCCTTCATAGAAGAGAAATAACAGTAAAGAGTAGTAGGATTTGGGATAATTATCAGGAAGTCGACAGTTTATTTGCATCCCAAATGTACTGATAGAGAACAAGAGATCCCCAGTAGTGCCCCACACAACTGAAAAGACGACAAGTAAACACAGTGCTTTTTCCACTTCCACACTTTCCACAGTGCTTTTTATCCATTCCAAGATAAGCAAAAATATGGTATTAAAAATGCCACTAAAATTAAAAAAAAAAAAAAGCAGTGAAAACAAGGGAGGAGACAGAGCTCCCTCCTATCACTAAACCAAATGTAGAAAAAACCAACAAAACAAAAATAGAGAGTATGCCAACCTGCCAATTTCTTTCCTGTGATGTCTAGAGAAAGAACAACCCGGATAGCAAAGCACAAGTCTGTCTGTACTTAGAGAGGTGAGCCTGAGTATCAGAGGTTGGGGATGGGGGGGAAGTTGCCTTGAAGACAATATCCAGCCGGAAAAGAGGACAGCATAGAAACCTTCAAGTTGTCCTAGAAGAGCAGGATCTGTGCAGACTAGTTCCTCCTTCCTACTGCTCCTGAGATGGACAGTGCAAGAGCAAGCCATTATTCGATATCATTAACTTCCCTATAGGAAAACGCAGCCTCTCACTGCAGCCTGGACTGCTCTCCTTGTTTTTGACTGTTCAACTTAAAACCCAAGTAAATTCTAAGTAAAGATAATAAATGCCACGAAAAAAAAAAAAAAAAAACGCCTCTCTCTTTCAAAACTTTCAAAACATCTAAAACAGTGTCTCTTAGGTTTTGGCTTGAGAAATCCAGAAGTAGATTTATGAAGAACAGGCCAATGGTTATTACACAGGGTTGCAAATGAACTGAAAAACCTCTCCATCCTCAGGACACTTTGCAAGATGCGTCCATTTGCCACGTTTCCTACAGAATTGGAGGGGCCCGTCCACACAAAACTCACACAGCACCCCAGCACCATCTAGAAGGTACAGGATTGCTCCTTAGGCAACTGAAATTTCAGTTAAACACTGAAGCAACCAGTGATTCAAAGCAATTTGGCAGAAGCTGAGAGAAAGGGAAGACAACCCAATTTCTCTTACTGATGACAAGATAAATTTACAAATCGCAAGTTAAACAGTCACTTACCATCATCCAGATCTTTGCAGTCTTGAGAATAAAATAAACTCAGCTCTAACAAATTCTTATTCCTTAGACTACATATTGCTGCTGCATTTTTAGTCCTCCCAGCAGAAATAAGCAGAGCTCACATTCCCAGCAGGGCTACCTGTTCTTCAGAGCAGGTTCACACATCAGTATGGAAAGCCTTTTCCTGTTGAATCCAGGGGTTAAGATGAACAGACAGCTCCAAGACAGGTTATTCAAGCCAGTCTCCCTTCTCCAGAAGCTCACTTCATTTAAGGATGGAAATATAGCTGTAAAGAGATATTAATTCAAATCTTGCTTATTTGCCTATGTCATGTGTATGCCAGGTTTCTACTAATCATATTTTAAACTTCTCCTACTACTGTGTACTAAGCTATTTCATTTAAAACCACTTGTTCTTCGCATCATTTTAAGTTTAGGTCTTCCTCACTTTTTACCTGCTAATTCTAAACATCTTTATGTGCTCTTTTTCCAAAGACTTCAGTTTCCAAAATTTTACGTTTTGTGCTGAGAAATGCTCTTACAGAATACCAGCTCCTTCTCTCTGCCAACGCAAACAAAATACAGTACAAAGCCATGTAAATAAATTATAAGACTTGTGAAAATACAGCTTTTTTTCCAGCCTGCAAGAGTTTCCGGCAAAGCCATTTTCACCAATCGTAGGCAGTATAATTACACACACATGCACACACCTCCTCTAAAGTACTCCTTTGGCTGCTAGCCTGTTAAATGCCAATGTTCAAGAAGTGAATATTAGAAAGGTTATACTTTAAACTATTACATGAACATTAAAAACCATATTTTGGATACTTTATTGTATTCAAAAGCTACCGGAAATATTTTCCTAAATTATATGCTATAATAGCTATATGCTTAATGTGTAAAGATTATAGTCCCATCCCAATCCACATTGTAAAGTGAATTTACCAACCTGTTTTTTTTTCTTGAAATAGAAACACTTGCAGTGTACGCATGAGCACATTTTTCAATGCGAAAGTAGAAGGGAAAGTTCACACCAATGATAAATCTGGTCAGTAAAATTATTTTATTGTTTGCTTGTTTTTTAATAGAAGGGTTTATACAATTGAATATAAAGGTATTTGAAGAATGAGGAAATGAAAAGAAAAAAGTATCTGGAGGGATTCTTTTTTTAAACTGAGGAAGAGTTTACGTATCTAAGAATTCACCTACTTTTTGCTGTCTCTTTTTTAAATAGGCATAATGAAAAATATTGCACTGAGCATCTGCATGGGAAACACAGCTAATAAAGCAAAAATTATTGTAAGTACATTTCATACAACCTTAAAATAATTCAAAACAACCATACAGCAAATTCTGAAGCACTTCTGTGATCTGCAGTCTTAAGGTGATGTTCACTGTTCTAAAGTGTTTACAAATTGACACTTTTTTGTATAAAGAATTTATATTAGTTAGTAAACTACAGCCTCAAAATTGTTGGCTTTCAGTTACAGAGGTAACAGAGAGGTATCATCTGAATTCACATCAGAGCTTTTGAAGAAAAAAATAATGGCAGCAGTACAAGCATGTGCCTCCTCCAGTGTCCAAAATTCTTTGTGGCTTTGCCATGGCCGAGGAATAGAGCTACGCAGTTGAACAAAGCACCCCGTCTCCCAGAAATACTTTGAGAGAATCTGGCATCCATTCTCCTGTTACCAAAATAATGCTCCGCTAAATACAAAAAAAGACGTGGAAAAACTTCAACCAAACAAGAGAAATTCCCCACGAGTCTGTCAATATTGAGTATACCCAGTAAATCATTAAAGCAAGGAAAATAATTTTATTTTACCCATAAAGTAAATTCATAGAAATGCTGCTCTGACAGCGGGAGAGAAAAAAAAAAAAATCATAAAGTATGCTGAGCCCACAGTAGAAATAAAATGAAGTGTTATAGATGATCTGCTTAGGGATGTCAAATTGGAGACAGAAAGCATGGCAGGTCCAGCCTGTTTTCCACAAGAGCTCACTTCCAAACAAAGGCCCATTTTACAGCAATTTTCAACTGCTTGTGGAAAAGCTAAATGTTTCAAGCATCACTGTTGCTTCGGTTTTCTATATGCACACTCAGAAGCACCCAGAATAAATGCTGAAGCCCAATGAACACAAAAGCTGCCTGTCTCCAATGATAAAATACAAGCAATGGAAGAGAAGCTTCTGCACACGACATTTTATAGCGCTCAGGCACTGAGCATTAATTGTCTTTAGCACAGGAAGTTTCCACTCCCCAGTTTTCCTAGAGCGACTCTCTATTCCTCCAACATACAAATATACACTCGGGCCACATTTTATCCTTTCTCTTGGTTATTATCTGAATTTATTTACATACAAAACAAGAGACAGGAAAAAAAGTTCTCTTGTGTTAACCCAACGATGGGCACCTTCACCTTGCAATGCAAACACCTAAGACAAGGCAGCTGCAATCAGCTCAGGAGCATATATAAAATTCAGTGTATGCCAGTATCAAATAGAATAAACAGGAATCAACCATAGAGTCAGATCATACAACACTAGTTATTCCAGTGGGCCTATGACTATTAGGTTAAAAAAAAAACCAAAACAATAAAGAACCAAAAAAAAAAAAAAAAATTGTTTTTACCACTTTAGTTCTGTTTAGAATGCTTCACAATGAATAATTTACATCTTTCTGGGATAGCGTTTCTGCTACTCCTACATCTCAAAGAAATTCCAAGCTAATTAATTAGAGCAAGAAATTACATTGAGCGGGATAAGGTTTTAAAAGAAAGAAATGACTTAGAAACACCAATCAAAGATAATTTGATTATGATTAGCTGTGCTGAAGTCTAAGTCATTAAAATTGATGAAGAATGTTTCTACACTGGTCTATTCTATGTAATCCATTACCTACGCTATGCTCTGTACTTAAAGTCTAACAAATGGTATCTGATAATTCAATATTGAAGACTAAAATATTTTCAGTGCACCACTTGCTTTCCTACACCACGATGTTCCCAATACAAAATTAGTAGCAAGTAGTTTTGCAGAAATTCATCACCGGGAGAACTTTAGCTTGCATGAAACATCAGTCAAATTTTCATCTGCTCACATTCTGCAGAGTCATGTTTAAATATGGCTGCTGTTTTATTCTGAACAGTCATTATCCCACAAAAATTACAACCACGGCTTGGTAAGAAACCATTCCCTGTGCTTTCTAACAAGTGTGGCCTGCCTCAGGGTGTTGAGATTCCTTCCGTGCTTTCAGCTGAAGTGGCGAGCAAGGCGAGCAGACCTATAATCAGCGCGCAGCTGAACGAAGGAGTGAAGGATGTTCTTGTCCAGATTAGCAAGTTGTTCTCCAGAGCAAACTTGCTTTAAGTTATCTGGGGCCACAACCAGAAGATTGCAAAGTGCATGCAAGGTATCAAAGAGCTGTAACACCAGTGGAATCTGTGGGTAGAGAAGAGAGACAGGTATTAAGAGTGAAAACTCGTCTTAGGACACAAACTCCACAAAATCCATCTAGATTCCCAAACTACTTTTTCCCCTAGATTCCCCTACTTTTTCCATAAAATCCATCTAGATTCCCCTACTTTTTCCTCTTTGATCACTCTCTCTTCATATGTGTTCCTACATACATACATATATATATAAACACACAAGACAGACTTTTTCATTGTTGCCACATCAGACTAGTGGTATTTACTATGAATGTCATGCTCCTTTAGCCCCTAATTGCAACGTATTTCCTTTATTTTTTTACTAAAAAAAAAAAAAAAAAAAAAAAAAAAAAAAAAAAGTGTTTTTGGAACATTTGGAGCCTCCAACTCCAGAATGCAGCAAACTCATTGTAAACCTATATTAAGGGCAAGTATCTGTAACGTTTGAAGAAGTTTCTTGTGGAAGCAAAAAATAGTTTCCAAGTACGCACACCTCGGATAACCAACAATTTCACTATATTTAATATGAGATATGAATACTACTCTATATTTAAATGTAAAATACAGCTACTTTCAAATATGTAAAATGAAGGCTAGAAATAAGTTCCTGATTTATTTCTTAATATATACAGGTTGACAAACCCACGAGACAGCATTGATAAAACTCAAAAGAAGACTAAAAGAGTCAAAAAAAATCCATGAACAAACAAACCCACTACTTTAAATTTCAAGAGATGTCACCCCTAATTAAGTCTCTTCTAACCATGTTTATAGAGAAAATGTGGGGTTCTTGAAGCTTTTGATAATAGTAGGAAAAAAGCACTAATAGCACAGGTACCATAAGTCTTGTCCATAATGACAATCCCTAGATTTTATTTCAATTCAGAAATCATACATAGAACACAAAATCATGGAAATACTCAAAACTCTCTTACAGCCCATAAACAACAAAGTGCTATAAGGACACAACACTTTAGGACACGATTAAAAACTGCTGGCATGACAACAAAATATATAACATCAGTATATGAATTGATGATGTTCAAACAGAAACAGAAGATAACTTTATGAGAAGATAACTTTCAAATAAAAATACTTCCTTCTACTACATAATTTCCACATCAGTGTACAGCAGTGACTTACACATGCTTACCTTGAAGTCTTTGGCACACTTCCTATACTCAGCCACATCACAAATAGCTAACATTCCTCCCATGCAACTGTAGGAATATTGCTGTAGATGTTCATAGATCAGTCGATGAAAACGAACTCCAAGCTCCATCAAAACTGTGTCCACGTTCTTACCATCCATAGAATGCCTAATCTTTTCCACCTGCTTTCTAACATAGCTACAGACTTTAACACAGGCCTAAAGAAAAAAAAAGAAAAAAAGATTTATGAAAACAAGGGTGAAAAAAATAGATATTAGTTCTTTTCATAAAGTGGTTTCTACAACATAAACTTAGCATGAGAAGCTATGTCATTCAACTTTCAGAAGCACCACATCAGTGAACTTAATAATTATTATTTTCAAGTAATTTTCCAACAGTACTTTTCCATGTCTACATAAATAAAAATACATAAATACTCCAGTAGACAGAAGCAAGACAATGTTCTATTAAACTATAGCTCATATCAGTTCAGAATAGGGCAGTTTAATTCGGGCCTCTTGAAAGGGAAAGAATTGGACAATTTGTTAGTAAAACAGGACATAGGGAATAACATGCTTGGCTTCCATTTTTATCAAATGTACATGCTGTCAAATGCATACATTTAATCAAGGCATCTTCTATCTGATATTACTACACTGATGAGCCTGGGCTTAGTTTACTTACATTAGTATATTGAATCAAAACATTGTTTTCATCTTCTGGTTTAAAATCTGTCTTCTTTTGTTCTGCAGCCAAGATGTGTTTCATCTGTCCAATCATACAATTCAGTGTCCTTCAAAGTTATAAAAAACAAACCATGTTCAGAGGGGAGCACTTTCATTTCCTTGATTTTTTATATTACAGCTACTAAAGCGATTCTCTACAACAGTAGATAACACGAAGCATCAAGGAAAAAAAACCTCACTATCCAGCATTTGTGTAACCTACAGAACATACACTAAACTTGAATGGCTATCAAAATAAATTGGGGCTGCTATGACATGTCAAAGGAAATACTTCATTTAATAGATATGCACACAAAAATACACAGTCTTCCAAAAATTACTATGCAAATCTCTAGAGAAGAGAAGTTTGATTTTCTGTAAGTAGCTAAGAATGGGAGAATTAGCAAAACAAAACAGAGCAAACAAACAAAAATCTCCTAAAAACTCTCTGCTCCAAGGTCACTGTCTTGGAGCACAGCACACAGCATGCTGGCCAGAGGCTTTAAGGGGGACACATTAATTGGAAAGTAATCCATTTAAATTCAACTCTTCACAGAAACTGGATAGCATTCTTCATTGCTGAGGAAATCTGACAGCAGAAGGAAACATTCCAGAGACCTGGTTTATTGGAATTAGATTGCTTTACGTATTAGTCAGAAGAAAGCAACAGAAAACACTTGCAAAATTAAGGTCCTTTGACAGGGCTTGGTATTTGTCTGTTTTTTTTTTTTCAGAAATCTAATAGAGTTTTACAGTGTTGTTTCTTTCTCCTCCACAGGATTTCTCTTTTTAGAGCATTATCTAAGGTCAGGGCACTGATTTACTTTAAGTCCAACCCAAAGGTCAAACAGCAAAGCAATTGAAACAGGGACAACTCATTTTTCCCCATCCTTTGCTGGGAACTCCTCCATTTTTCCCCTCTTCAAATAAAGCACTTTATGAAAACCTCCTCTAAGGATGGAAATTTGCAATAATGAGGCTATGAGTTTTGAAGAATTCAAGCTCTGCAGGACAGGGGAAGTGTCCAAAGAGAATAAATTTTCTGTGCATGGAACTTTTGACTTACATTTCAGGTGTACTTCATTCAACAAATCCACAGCCAGAAATAATAAAAAAGTTATACTCTATATTCTTCCCAGTTTTATTTCTGATAAAAATACATAAGGCCGCTTGCACAGAACATGTATCAAGAAAAAAACAGCTGAACTAGTTCAGTTCAGCTAATGAATCAGTTTTATAGGGGTAAAAAAATCGCTTTCAATGCTATTCAAAATTCTGCTGCTGAACTTATTCAGACTGGACTGTGCTGAAAGCACCAATGTTTAGACATTCCCTTCCCCCTCCTTTTTCTTTCTTTGAGATCATTCCTTTAAGCAAGACAATCAATTCTTAAAAGCATCAGCAGCACCAAGAAATAGCATGTAAGCAGGCACGCAAACATATTTTATATAGAGCACTCATCTCAAAATTAATCTTTTTTTTACATAAACTGAAGCATAACTTTTTAAAGACTCTATGCACAAACCTTTGAACACACTCAGGTATTAATACAACTTTTAAGAGATTAATTATTTCATACAAACAGTTGCAAGCTATTCCGATGCTGATGACTGACCCAAGCCTGTTTAGATTTGAGCTTGCTACCTCAGTAGATCACGGACTTCAAATTTTCTATTTAACTAAATAGGTCCAGCTTAAAGCAGGAGCAGCTAAAATCTCAAATGTTAATTGTACACCTTCCATCTCCATCTTTGTACAGAAAATTCTTTTAAGAACCAAATCCTTGAGCCCTCCACAAATATTCTGCATGAAATCCCCATCTCTCTGCAGAAATTATGCAACAGGACACTAATGCAGTGACTCCCTTCCCTATACAGGGCTGTTCCCATCCTTCTCCGGGACAGGTTGATCTGCATAAGAACTGTGACTATAATTTCCAAAGTAGTTCTCAGGCCTCAGAGGAAGGTTTATTTCTACTACCACGACAAGAAAACAGAGCCACAGCAATTTGAGTTAACTTGTTCTAGACTGAGTAACATCATTTGGAAGTTCAGGAGCATTACATCCTCCTTGGGGCAGTTGCAGTACAGTTCTGTTTACTAGCATTACACTTGCTGGTTACTTGGGCTAATGGACACAGACTAAATGAACAACTTCAACCAAGTCAATGTCAGAATGAAAATTATGCAATGTGAATTACAACATTCTCTCAACAAAATCAAAAACCTTTAATAAAATCCCTCCAGAACTATCCGTAGCAGGGCAGAAATCCGCCATTAAAAATACGAGCCTCCAAACAGACACAAATTTGTGCTTCCTTGACAGGATATGCATGCTTATGGTTTTAAAAGAAAAAGAAAATAAATAAATTTTGTGTTCAGAAAAACTTCACTCTTAAATGGAAAGATAATATACATCACAAAGGAGTTCTATGAGAATCAGTGATTAACAAGAGAGTTCAAATCTTTACTTGCCTATCAATGCCCATATCCAGCTTCACTTCCATTTGTTCTATGATATCCTTTTTCTTCTGAAGACATTCAGATAACTTAGGAGACGAACTACAACAGCATAAAGGGTTGGGAGGTAAAAGAGTTACATCAGAACAAATACATCAGAACAAGTTTATTTGCTGGAGCTCTTCCAACATGGATTTGTGAAGATTTCCCATTCAGCTGTTCTCAGAAAGTTTGGAGGAAGCTATCTGGCTTTAAAATAACAAATCAACAGTCTCAACATCCAGCTGCCCCTGACCAGGATTTGCTGAGTGCTGATGGACAGTGTTGTCACTCGCTTCAGGCAGCGCTGTCCCCACTGAGCAAAACGCCTCTCTGCTGCTGCCAGCCCCTGGCAGGCTAGCAAGCAAACCCAGCTTTCCACACACACACACACACACACACACACAAATTCACAGCACACCGGGGTGCTCTGCCTCAAGTGTATCCAAGCAGGAGCTCCTAAACAACATGCAGCCTTTTTCATTGAGCTCATGTATGGCGGTAGCTGTTTCTTCTGCAGAAGCTGCTCAGAAGATCCCAGCAATCACGGCAGCCCCCAGGTCCCTTACTGACTCCGGGGAGCAGCCAATAGTCCTCGCTAGCCCAGCTGTGCAAAGCAGTAGTGAGATCTCTGGGGAGACACCATTTCTCCCCTCTATCACTATCCTTGAGGCTCCTTCTCACTCTGCAGTGCTATGATGTACAGATCCCTGCAACTTTCCTTCTTCCTTCCCATGCATTGCAGCATTTTATCTTCCCACAAAGGTAACCTGAACCACTCCAAAAATAAACACCTGCTGAGAGAGATAAGAAAAAAAGAAAAAGCTGCTTTGCTGACCAAAAGTGACCATTCACTAAAGAAATGCAAATCGGAATTAAGGTACCTGATCAATGGCATCAGATGATCATTGAATTGCTTGTCAAATAAATGGAAAATAGTATTGGCTTGGTGGACAACATCCAGGAAATAGAGATTTGCACTCCTTGAATCAGAAGAAGGAATGCCTAAAGCAAAGAAGGTTTTGTTAGTATCACAGTGATATGTAGTTCTTCTAATTGGCATGATGACTCTTAAAATATAAAAGTTTTCCTATGAATGCCATAAATCACAGGCTTAGTTTGAAAAAGTTTATCACGATGTTCTATATATAGAACACTTCTCAATGACGCATCAAGTAACATTAGCGTGCCTCTCTGGAGTTAATAGGAATTCTGTTATCAGTAGAAAAGGCAACAAGCAGCAATAACATTTCTGGATATATAACCATAAGCATAGGTATCTTGCTGTCAAAATTTCTAAAAGCAAAACAGAACAACTAACTTCAGTGGTTCTTCAGAGCATGAGTTTCACACTTCGATTCAGGGAAGGCTCTCATTGTCAAGACATATATATATATATATAGATATATATAGATATTTTAATTAATAATTTAATTATAGATTAATTAATCTAATTCTAGATAATTTAATAAGAACATTGAGCAATGTTCTTATTTGCTGCCATGAGCCTTTAAAATGCATAGCTATACAAACATACATGAAATCCTTATAAAACATAAAACACTAAGTCTTAATATATTTTTTTCCCCTGCTATGGCAAAGATGAGAATTAAAAAGAGTTAGGCAGTGCTGATGTCGTGTTTTCTGTGATATTAATCTTTCTGAATCTAGTGTTGTCTTCCTACTTAGGCACCACTTTCTCAAATGGAAGTTATACTTGGGAGGACACTAAATGCCCCAAATGCACAAAACTAGTTTTTAGCAAATAGGTATTGAACAAGGTCAATCAGTTAAGCACTACAAGGATCTTCACAGATCCTGAAAGGCCAATGAGATGAAGTGCTCAGAAAAGATTTTCATTAAGTACCACACATTCAAAGCCCACCAAAAGCAAAAATATACTCACCAGCAAGGCCTGTTTCTAATGCATAATCAATGTGTTCAGTACATAAGAACTCTACAAGCATAGAAAAAATTCTGAAAGCATTCTTCGGTAAGTCAGATGGATCAGAGAGCTTTAAAGAAAAAGAAAAGTTTTGATCTTAAAGGTCAGTTTTACATACATATGAAAGTTTATCTTAGATAGGGGATCAGCTTAAACTGTAACGAGTATTCCATAATAATTGGAGTGTTATTCCAAATGAGATATGTCCATATACAGAACTATTCAGGAACAGCCTTTCATATCAACAAACTCTTCAGCACCAAAAAATAAAACTGAAACTATTTCTTTCTTAGTAATACCCAAACAGTACTGTGCCACAGGATGCTATGGAAGATAAAAGCATAAGGAAGTTTCAAATAAGAAAAAAACATAAATAATTGGACAGTTTAAGGAAGACAAAGTCATCAAGAGTCATTAAAATGCATTGGTCCAGCTGTAAACTCTGGCTCAGTGAGTACCAAAACTGCATCCTGCTGGATGCTGAGGAAAGATAGCATGATCTTTTCCATGAACAAGTGCTCAGTCTTTTTGTATTTTCCTAAGCTTCTGCCACTGGCCACAGAGAGACAGGATACTGTGGTATACAGACTTCCAGTGTCACCCAACGTAGCTGATCTTCTATTGGTGTCACACTACTATATAAAAAATATGTCCTCAATCTCACTTACCACTTGCACTAAAATACCAGACAAAAAAGCAAATAAACGTTAGTAAAACCAGCAGGTTAAACAGCAGGAAAATATATTTTTGTTAGACTTAAGCATTTAAAGAACAGTAGAGGATTACTAAGGTAAACAATGCAAGAGTAAAGATACACCTCTCACCTTCTTACCAATGTTATTCTCCACTACAAGAGAATATGATACACTTGACCCAGGAGAATATTCATTGGGAAACTCTTCTTTACATTTTTAAAGTAAGATTTTTATTTTTACATTAATCTTTCCAGTACTTGTGTTGAGTTAAGCAACAAAAACAACAGATACACAAGTTGAACCCTCCCCACTTCCTCCAAATAATCTAAAAAAAAGTACATGGTATTAAAAACCACAAAGTAAAATTAGATTCATGTTTCAAAAGCAAATCCTTAGCCTTCACCATGACCCTTGTTCACTGAAAAAATACAAGAGACAATTCATTTGTCCAATAGGCTCAAGTTCTTTTTCTCCCTGCTACACTTCAGCTGAAAAATGACATGTACAACCTCAAATTTAATTTGAGGCACAAAATTACATTACTAATGCAGCTCAGAGGAACCACACTTACCCTGTGACATCTTTCAAAAGCTTGTTTAGTTTCTTGCAAAAGATTAACCACCACCTCCTGTGAGAGAAAAGTTTCTCCATGGGTGTCAATACTTGGACCCAACGGTAAGTTAGTGCGCTGCCTTATCCTCTCTTTGAGATCTTGAATACTAGAAAACAGATACACAAGAGGATAATTTCACTGGATGGAAATATTGATGTTCCAATTCAAAAACATGTTTAAGACATTTTAGCTGTTAACTTACAAAAAGAACAGAACCCAAGACACAGTTTAGGATGTGCAAGCATTAAGACAGTCTTACAAAGCTTAAAAAAACATTGCTAGTAAATGCTAAACTACCACCTCCGACCACAGATTCAGACGTGTTCTGCCACGGCACATTCGTATCATGGGAACATCTATACCCCCCACTGTGGAATTAAAGTCATTTCAGTTGAATCCTACGGGACTTTTAATCCACTAAGGAAGTTCTGCCTCCACGCATTCTGCTGCACTCTTACTTTCTAAATGTTCTTTCAAGTTTTCCACCTCATCCATACTCAGAAATCCTCTCATCCACATCCACTGTCTAGGCAGTCCTTTTTCAGTCAAGCATGCTCAAACACGTTTGCATGCATAAAGTAACCCACAAAGTCAGTCACTACAACCAATTTAATTTTCCCCAAGAAAATTAAATTTCACATCTTTATTTTTTAATTTGTTTAATTACTTCGGCGTTACTGTCTTTCTATCCAAATCACTTTTCATTCTTGACATACTAAACCTAGCGTCTGTTTGAGAGATGCAGTAATCTTGCCACCTCTGCTTCACACAAGTTTTAGTTCTTCCGTTCCCACCTCTCACCACTCCTTTATTAGAGTTTCTCTACCCTGAGAATAACGAAGTCGTCTTTTACCTTTCTAAGACCATTGCATCTTCTGGGCTTAATAAGAGCTTTTTCATTGATATTGCTATGGTCTTTTCCCCTTCCTAGGTCTTAGGCGGGGGCCACAAGGCCTGGGCAGGTGTAAAAAAATGTGTGCTTTTAGATACAAACATATACATGCTTTAGGTACCTTAATTTTGCTTCAGTCCTTTTGTGGATCTGGATCCTAAGTTAAAACATAGGTTTAACTGGCATTTTTCATTTCCCGTGAGTGTATAAATACCATGCATCACCTTTCACATGTATTGAGAACAACACATTTTTACCAGAAGGTAATATATATAATAAAGCGAGAACAAAACAAAAAAGGCTTTAGGTCATTTTACAAGCCTGCTTTTTTTGCAACTGATCACACAACCGACAAGGCAATCATTATATTTATCCCCTTATCACCTCCCTTCCACTTTAAAAGAAAAAAAAAAAAAAAAAAAAAATCACAGAAGAAACTCACCCTCCAGTGCCAATGGACCTTTTCTGGTGGTTTTTCGAATCATAATAGCGTTGCAGAATCATAGCGCTCCTGGTTTTCAAATAACCAATTTCTACCTCAATGTAATTCTCCAAGTAGGAAATGAAAATGGATTTGATAAGCTTAGACAAGAAAGTCTGCTTATCAGTACCCAAGTTAAATTCCATCAATTTGCTTGAAAGATTAGTGGTTCTTCATGCAAAAGAAACAAGAGGGAGAGGAGGAGAAGGTTGAATTTGCATGAATTGCAGCATTACATGTTTGTAAAGCACACAGCACAACAGAATACTGATCACAATTAGGACTTCTGGCAACTCTACATTTAAGTAAAGAACTTTGCATAATTCATATTTGATTACGTACAATACAATCACTATCACGTAAGTCACTAGGAGACATGTAGAGGAGAATAAAGAATATTAATTTTCTTCAAATTTTTCAAAATTAATTTGGAGAATAAAAGACAAATTACTCTTTTCCTCCAAGATCAGTAACCTGGATATTTTCAGTTGAAAATAACAATAGCTATTTTAAAGTTTCTTTAGTAAGGAAATCATTGTAAAGGCTTTTTTTTTTTTTTGGCCTCTGCTCCTCTATCATGATAATAAATCAACCTATTACAAGAGGATATCTACAAAAATAATTTCATCATGAGTGTGCAAATACCTTGTATACAGATCATAGAGGTTCTTAAGGTACTGTTCTGCATCTGATTTCCTGTATTCTTCTAGCTGGTCCTTTACATAACTCTGAAAAATTTAGGTACAATATTTATCTGTTTGAAGAATAAGTGTCAACCATAGCTCATTTCCCCTTCTTGTTAAATTACACAGAATTTACCACAAAATATGCATCGTTGTAATGCCATTCATACATTCTTAGTTTTTCAAACTCTAATTTACAGATCTAGCTTTACCTAGAGATACAGATTTACCACATCTTTTATAAGGAATAATTTGAAAATGAAAAGGAGCAGCGTGCGAGTTAAAGATAAAAGACACAATGTTTTGAAAATATGCTTTACCTACAAACACAAAAACTAAATCAAAAACATCGAAGGACTTAAGGCCTTTCTACAGTTCACACTATGCAAAGGAGATGTTATTTTTGCTTACTCAAGTGCTAGCCTCAAACAAAAAACAATTCCAAGAAGGAACAGATCAAAGAGATTTATTAAATGTAAAATTCTTTTTCTGGGCATGTTTTAGATATGGAAGCTATGGAAGAAATCAAGTATGTCTATAACATCTTATGAATTAGTTAATAAAAAACACCGATTTCCTTATAAGTTTACATAACCAAATTTTAGTTTTTATCTGCACTGCAGCATTCAGAGAACAAATATCTTCATCTGGAATAACCTGATTATCTGTCTGAACTGTTATAGATCAATCAGGTAGGGTTTTACAACTTTATGTAAGATTACAAATATTATACATTCTCAATAATTGTTACTAGTAAAAATAACACTTATGAAAGAAAGTTTCCTCAACTAACTTTAGCATGCTAAAATTTACAATACCTGAAGTTTAACTTCAAAGATATTTTGAATGAGTTTGGCTAACACAGTCTCTGGATTACTGAAGACTTCTCCAACTTGCTTGTTCACCCGCTGGCAGAGGATGGCTGCATCTTCAAATACATCATTCCTCAAAAATGCACCCTAGAATTAGGGGACACATTGCAAAATATATTTACAAAACACTAAAACTAAATAAACACCTGAAGAGATACATGTAAAATAAAATACATTACCTCTTGACACTGTTTTATGTACACATCAACACAATGGGAGTAGCCCTACGGAAGGAGCAAAACAACTCAGAATTAAAATCCATTTTCTATGCTCTCATTACACAATGAAATAAAGGAAATAACTCCTACGATTTTTTTTTTCAAAAACAAATATATTCATCAGATACGTGAACTCTTTCAAACTCATTTTTGTCACAAATCCAGCATATTCTCAGAACTCTCTATGGATATACACTCCCTCCTCAGGCCCCAAATTCAGCACACACATACAAGACAAGATTATCTCCGAACTAGGTCTGTAATAACACTGCCTCTGATCTCTCATAATCTGTCTCCTTTATCCCCCTAAATTTGATTTCGGATGGAACAACATAGTAATTTTAAAGGCATACAAGTTATCTGATATAGAAGTTGTGCCTCTGGAAATATTTCACTTAGAACGAGAATGTACTGTAGCTTTTTAAAATGCATTAAAACCTTTGGTTTTTACCTTAAAATGAAGTAAAACTGCTGCTACTTCTCTCATTCTGGAGATTTCACCTCTCCGCTGAGCATTGGTAAACTCTTGAATTAGCTGACATTCTAAATCATGGTACTTACCTGCAGAGGAATGGGGAGAAGAACAAAAACCCATTAGGCTGTGCAATACAAGCACTGGCAAAGATTGTAATACTGACAGTATTGCAGATTTCTCTAATCAGCTTTAAAAATTCAAATACAGTAATATGGATTGAACTGCATAGATAACTTACTTGCAATCTTCGATTTTACTTCAGAAAACCTGTTAACATCAAAAATATACCATGTTTAAATTCAAATCCACTTCACAAGAAATCACAGAAACTCTAGCACATTAATAACAGGGACACAATTATTTAAAAACAGAAATGCATAACACAAAGATGAGAGAAAAGTTGCATGTCTCATATCCACAGCAAACCTACAGGCATCTAATTTACATATAGCATTAAGTCAGCATAGTGAAATTATCCCATTAGAAGTCTGTTAAGCAGTTTAAGATGTGCATGTAAAGATGATCCTAAAACACGAGTATGCGAACACAAATTCAACAATAGAAGACAGAAATAAGCACACAATCCATCTCAAAGGCTACTACATGAATCATTTAATAAAGCTTCAAAAATAGACAGAAGAAGCATCAGAAAAAGTTACAGCTATGTAAAGGTTTTTGTTTGTTTTTAAAACAAATACACAAAAAGATGCTCAGATAGGATTTTAGGATTTTACCTGTCAAAAGGCAGTTCCTGTGCAATCAAATGCAATTTCTGAATAATATCAGCTGCCTCTTTAATCTGTTAGGAGGAAAAAAACATGTCAGAATTACTAAAGATGGTCTTATAACACACTATTTCTTTCTTCCCTCTCCACTTCTGTTCTGTACTCATGGAAGGGATCACCTTCAGGTTCCTGATGGTGAATTCTTTTAATTTGAAGAAAGTAGAGAAAAACCATACGCAGAAAAGCTGGACAATGTGGGACACAGTGAGGCAAGGACAGGGTGGGCAAATCAACGCAGAGCCCAGCTAATCTACTAAAACCCTCCCAAGGAGGCAGAAATGGAAGTTATACATATAATATATACACACACACACATATACATAAATTTTAACCTCTGAGTGTCAAAGCAAAGATTAAGACAAAAGCTAGTTTATCTAGCATCTACAAAATAAAAATAGTTTCATGGACACAGAAAACTATCAAACAGAGGTAAAGCAGCATGCAAATTTCTGCTCCATCGTGGAGAGCAAAAGGTTTTAGTGTTTCTCTTTCCACAATCAGTCAGCATAAGAAGCACATCCAAGAAGCTTTTAGCAGCTGTTTTGCTAGGTTAATAAAACTACAGAAACACCAATCCCCACTTTTGAAAATGTGGTGAACACGGCTGCTTGGGACTGAAGTGGATTTGCTCATCAGATGTTGCCTGGCCCAAACTGGGCAAGGTCTGTAATAGGGACTGCTGGATACTGAGGCAGCAATGGGAACTACTCCGGTCTAGCTGCTGCAAAAGGCAAGTCTTTACCTCGTGACTTGTCACAACAGTACACATGAAGAAAATTGAAATTAATCTTACTTTCCTGTTAATCATGTTCCAAAGAACTAGAGTGGAAGGGAAGGAAGCAAGGAAACCCTATTCTGCCATCATTTCTTTGGGGCTTAGTTTAAAATACTTTTCAAGACTAGCTTGAGGCACACACGTAATAATACGTAGCACAGTAACCCCAGTTTGGCTCTTCAGCAAAAACAGGAGCTCGAATACAAGAAGCTCATGTTTTGAATGGTCACTTTACAACAGCCTCCAAAGCCAAAAGCAGCTCTGCCCCTCGAATTCAACAAAACAGCAGTTATTTCTATTAGCTTACATGCAACCTTAATACCAAACTAAGGATCCTAATCAACACTGATGGCATTAGGACGGCTGATGTACTAGCAGTTATTCGCCAGGGTTACAAAAAGCCCGTTTTCCATCCTTTTGTCACACAATAGATGTTAACTAACTTCTGAGATATTATTGAATTCAGGGCCTTTCTTATGCACGACAGAGGCCATGACAAATCAATTTTCCATGGTTTCTGCTTAAATTCAAACATATTTCATTTTTAATTGAATCAGGCTCCTGTAAACTATTAAATTTAAATAAATATGGATTCTGTAAAATATAATTTAAAGGCTATACCATATCTGGAAAAAAAATCAGAAAAAGATATAGACAAAGAACAACAAGAGAAAAATTTCAACAGATAATATTATGAACAAGAAGTTAAAAGGCATAACAGAACAACACGGAGCATTGAACAGACATGGAGAAAAAGATTTAAGAATAATAGCAAACATGTTAAACATAAGCACAAGACAACATCGTCGCATCAAGCACAAGCAAACTATTACATCATTTTGAAAAGTGAATTGTTTGAACTGATGTAATTTGCTCACTTTAACTACTCCTCTGTAGGAAGAGTGTAAAAGAGGACGAGGACTGTGATACGTAACATGGGACACACCAGAAAATAGAAAACAAATCATCAGATCATAGACATTAGAAATAGCTCAGAAGAGCTATTGTTCACAACGCAATGGTGAAGCAACAATAGAAATGCAGGGGAAAAAAAAAGCTTTTTTGAGGGATTGCACAGTTCAGAAAGCCGTAACAATGTCTAAAGCCACATCAGTTTGAAAATCAGAAAACACTGATGTTTTAACATTTAAGGATATTCGTTACAAGCTCATACTATAAAACTATTTTTAGTTCAGAGACCCATTAAAATCTCATAGCACATGTCTGGGCAGGGTCTTCTATAAACATTATTTCTCTTTAAGTTGAGAAGCAAAAAGTTACTGAATGAAACTAACCTACCTTGATTAAGAGAGATCTGTACAGGACAACTCATAGCCAGAAAACCTTTTTTGTGTTCCCACACATCTTCTCCACAGACTAATAGAAGATGCCTGGACTTCACTAGGCTTCTCATCCTCCAGATTTGTCAAACGTCTTATTATTTTTCAGGATATATTCAGGATATATAAGGATTAATTTGTTTGTTGCTTTCTAGGCTTAACCTATTAATCTACGAGAGTCTTTTGAGATTCTCCACTAGAAATCATGAATCTTTAAGCTACTGGTAGAGTAAAAGCAGAATTTTGAATAAGAGACCCTTCAAGAGACTGCATATAATTCTCTTTAACTTAAGCTATTCTGTTTAATAGTATGATGTAATAAAACACTTTTCACAGGAACAAAAAGCATTTTATTCTCTTAAATATATGCTTCATTTCCACTAATTAAATAAATCAATAAAAATCTTAAGCAGATCTGGAAAAAGACTGCCTGTACAACATTTTTTTTTCTGTTGAAACCTGTCCATATTCCTTGGGAGTGAGAAATGCTTTTCCACACTCTCTTTCACTAGGGCAAACTGTCAACCAGCAATTACCATATATCCACAAACGATCATTCCAAAGTTACTGTGGAAATGACTGCTTGGGAGTACGACTACATGAAGTGATTAGCTTTTCATTTTCTGGAGAGGCACCTTCAGCTAAGTAGTGGAGTGATGGCTATTAACCTATTCTTAGGTCCTTTTTGAGATATATTTCAAATACAGACATATTTTTTGCTGAAAGTGCAAACTAAATTTTTGCTGCTCCCACATCCTACAACTTTTTCCGACCGTGATCGAGTACACCACTGCACAGGATTTAAGCAGAACAGGAAAAGTCTTTGGGACACACCTCAAAAACTTTACTTATTCATCTTATATACTGCATGGGGGGAATCTTACATGTGCCCTCCTGGCTACAGCTGGAGACTCTTTCTTCAGTTCCCCTCTGCAGCCACATCATTCAGATTCTATATGGTTTACGAACATACTCTTGAAGTATAAGAAAAAACAAAATGCTTAAAGGTTTCTTTGAAGTTTTCCTGCCTGGTTCCTCTAAATCAGAGGGTGGAGACGTAACCACAGGGCTATACAAAGCCCACCAGCCTGCTGTGACAAAAAGGTATCCAAGGCCAGTGGACTGACCCAACACAGTGAAGTTTCACAAAGAAGCTGCATTCAGAAACGTTCTGCATTACAGGGTGGATCTGAGGCAAGGGGTTCAAAGGGAAAAGGCAGATATTGTAAGCACTTTAAAGTTGCCCTCCCAGCATTGCTCAAATCTCTGATAATTTCATAAAATGAAGAAATGCCACGTTGCCACATTAGGCATCGCTGAACACAAACGCTTTATCAGCGATCGGCAGCCCGGTGCTGTTAATTTACATTTCAGAACAATGCAACTTTAACAAGTCAGTCACTCACTGGGTTTGAAGTCTGACCATGGCAAGTCATGGTAGCAGCTTGTAATTAGGGCAGTACAGCTTCTCGCTTTGAACTGCTTTCATCCCGCTGACAGCTCTTACCTTTTCAGAGTTTGTAAAAACATCAGACTTCAGCTCTCCATCCAGAAACTCATTAAAGTATTTCATCAGCTTCTGAGCCTCCACGGCCCGTTGCCGTGGCGTGTTTACCCCCTCCAGTTGGTCACCAAGGTGACAGACCTTAGTTGCTACATAGCTGATGTGCTCATCTAGTTCTTGAAAATGTTGGAAGGCAACCTGCGAGAGCAGACACAAAACTGGTGATTTCCACTTATTCTACTTTAAGAAACGCCATGTCACTTCAATAAGCAGCACAGTGAACCCAGGCAGCAGCATCTTAAGTGCTGTATCTCAGACTACTCAGAAGGCCTAATTTAAGCACACACAACTGCTTAAAGTTCAGTGTGTTCCTTTAAACTTGGGAAGACTCTCAGAAACAGTGACAGTCATTAACGGAATTTGCAGATAAGCCCTGTTGTCAGGGGAAATTGTTTTTCATCAAACCTTCCTTATTTTATCTCAAACACTGGCTCACTGTACCAAGAAATGTTAACGGAGCATTTGATGCTTTTGAAACTTTTACAGCTTAGCACTGACTATATGCTCCGGATTTTACCTGATTGCTTTTCTGCAGCTCTTGTACTTTCTTGGCAAATTCCTTTGCTTCCTTCTGGCATTGCTGTTCTAGCTTCTCCACCTTTCTCTGAATCCTTTCATCCATTACCTGTAATTCTTGGATATGATTCACAAATTCTTCCAATAATCTGATTTAAAATAAAAGATAGTTAAGCAGGCTTTAGTTTAAAAAACATTGTCCTGTGCCTAAAGCTTAAAAAAATCACTCATCTACAAAGGCCGATATCATCACTCCTAACCTAACAATGGCATTTTCTTTTCAACTATGCTGCCCTAGCTGTGCAGTAATCCCTCCAGGATTACAAAGGAGAAATGTGACCACATAAATGGCAGGTGATGGGGAAAAAAATGCTGAACACCAGTTGCTCAAGAACCTGGCTCTATCGCTGGTTAAAACCAAAAAGCAAACAAAAATCAAATATACAGCACCATAATCTTCCTATAGCAAATAGCTATTTATTTCCCTTTCACTTTACATTGCTTCTGTTTTTCTTTCAGACTCGCATTTTCCTCATACCAAACACAGTATTTTCAACTGCATTCTTAAGTTCTGTCTGTTCTTCCTCCTTCCATGCTCAGAACATCTTTCCTTCTGTCTCTCATTCCTCTTTTTGTCTCTTTTATCCCATTCCAGTCATTCTTCAGCTTACACGATCCTAAAAAAGTCCCAGTCCCTGATGCATAGGATATGCAATTATTCCCAGATCTTCCACAACCATAGACCTAATGCTAACAGCTGAAAACATATTAAAGACTGGAGAACTCTGTCATCAAGGCTTAATGTCAAAGCAGAAGAGGGAAGGAAAACCCAGTCCATGCCAGGAAGGTATTTTCTAGACTGCTCAGGATGCCACATTTTCACCTTACACTGGATTCAGAAGACATGCAAGGACGCTGAAGTCACCCCAACCTGCAGAAATGCTGAAAGGCAGGAGGTGCATCCTGTTACCCCCCCAGCTCCCCACACTCAGGTTAGAGACTTTGAGCAATCACAAGGGAAGAGGGCAAAGCTGTTAATTTATCCTCACATGACTCCTTCCCAGGACAACTACAAAGAGAGTTCCTCTCTTTGCAAACACTTTGAGCTCTCTCCAAACCGAAATGAGACTAATAATACATGTGAATCACTTCAGTTACACAAGAAGGTCACTGAATTTTCAGTATTTACTGCTGCTAAAAATGACTAGCTTTTACTCTGCTGGAGTAAATGAGCATATGAACCGTGGCAGCATACGAACTATACTGTTCTAGTTTGAAAATCTCAGTATTTCAAATTATACCTTTAAAGAGCTTCTATTCATTTTAATGGACTGTTCAATTCAGTTCGGTATGTTTTTTTACACTAATTCACTTATTCAGAAACACCAATCAATACAGTAAGAGCAGAAGCAGCACAGAAAGGTGGCCACTGGTCAGGTTTCTGAGAATAGAAGTGAAGAATTCAACAACCTTTCTACAAAATAATAAAAAAGCACCATCCTCTAAAAACAGAGTAGGAAAAAACATGTCCTTCACACTGTTTTTCTTCTTTCTTTTTTTTCCTTTCTTTTGTATTAATCTTGCACCCTCATACTAGAAAATTCCCAAGAGAAAAATATTTACAGCTCTAGGAGCTCCCACTTGTCCTGATAAACTTGAAAGTACACTGCAGAAGTTAACACAAGCATGCCAACAGAAACACAGAAGACAGCTTAAACCTAGCGGGTATCAGTACAGATCCCCAAGTGCACTAAATTATTCTCCTGAGACAATAAAGGAGAAAGAGTTAGCAGAAGTATTTCTGCATAATTCCAGGCTTCTTCCTGCTTAGCCCCCATGCAACTCACAAGATGTAAACACTTTTCTCTTGGGAATTTCTAGTGTGGTGGGGCCAAGATTAATACAAAGCTCTTTTAAGATGCAGACTCCATGAACACTGAGCGTTCAGCATCTTGTTTCAAAGTCCATGGTGGTTGCTGTGCTTACACGTCTCCAAAGAGCTGGTCCTCCGACCATGCTACTGAGGCTTTTCATAACTGTCCTTGAATGAAAGCAGCTTTTCTATAAAGTTTTTAAATTTCTTGAGTGTTCTAGGTCAGGTTACTGCAAACAATTTCATTCTAGGGGTGAAGAGTCACTAAGAAACAGCTATTGTGCTTTGAATTCACCCACTACCATAAACTAAATTAATGTTCAGGTAGCTAAATCTTTTGTTGAGCTAACTAGCTTATAAGCATTTCAGGACCTAAAAAAGTAGCAGTCGAGCTCATCTTCCAAGATACTCTCTATTGAGATGCCAAAACACTAATGTCAAACACATCTCTGCACAGAATACCAACACTGAAACATCAAGCTTAAAAGTTGCACTATTTGAAAAATAGTAGCTCTTTTGAAAGCAAAAGATGATCCAGGAGCTGGGAATAGAGAAGCCTAGATTTTTAATTCTGCCATATAAAACCATGCATCTGAGCTGGCCGTGCACCACCCAGGGCTACCCAGAATCCAGACAGCTGGTTTCTAGATTTAGGGTGAGGTTTCACAGAAAGACCAGGCCAAATCAACAGCTCATCACAAACCAGAGGGGCAGGTTCTGCTCTGCTTCCTCCTTCCTCATTTCCCTACCCTGCCCTTGCTCCTTCCTCGCTGACCTCCTCCCTCCCACCAGCTCACAGACACACAGCCTCTTCTCTCTGCCTCTGCTCTTAGGGCCTCTCCAGTCACAAAAATTTGGTAACGTTTATTTTTATGTTTTGTCAGGTTAGTTTTCTGACATTGTAGTGAGTTAAATCAGCCTACCCAGAGATCAAAGGAGTGCCTAGACCTGGCTTGAGAAGAGCTATTGCAGCCAGGAGCAAGGAATGGGGCCCAAGACCATCTCCATTCAGGAGCAGCAAACTACTAGTTCACTGCTATAGTACCCTATAGCACACAAGTATATGTGCTAGCCTGTAGCCCTCAAGTATATAAAACAATCTGAGTCAACACTGACATGTTACTGCCATTCTTCCCCTCCCACCTGCTTCTCCATGTCCTTTTATATGTGCCAACGTGGGAAATAGGTCCTGCAGAAATTCAGTTCAGGGAGTAAAATAGCAAAAACCTGATTAAATTCACTTAAACCTTCCTAGCAGCAAAGTTTTAGCTTAGTCCATTAAGCTTTAGCTTAGCAAGTTTAGGGATTTGGAAACATCCATGTCTGATCACGACAAACAGTATTAATTCTCTTATTCAAAAGGTCTAAATCAGAGAGTGACTTTCCCTATTCTTGCTACTGAATAACTGGCTCTGAACAATTGGCTCATGGTCACAAATTCTACCAATTCTCTCAGTGGAAATCCTGCTTGGACACGCACCGAAACTGCATGCAGGCTTTTTGTTGCATGTGTAATAAAATAGTACAATTAGAGATACATTCACTCGGACCATTATGCAATTTTATTTTACCTTTTGGGATCAAAAGCTTCTCCACCTCTGGAACCTCCTCCAGGTGTTCTCCATGCCAGGCGCTCAATGTATTCATCTGCCACAAAGGGCTCCTAGCCACAGAATAAAAACTCCTTACAATGTGCCACAGCAGGTAGTTTCTTAAGCAGCTGCTTACACACCATTCAGAAAGCATTTAGAAGCTTTACTGCAATCAAGAACAAGTACAGTGCTGACAATTACCCCATCACCTCTTACGTTTACATATTTAATGCAGAGAACCCCCTTCTTAACATAGTGGGTTTGGACATCTAGCATAGAGGTTGCCAAAATACCACCAAAAATTTGTTGCAGGTCTATTAGGAGTCAGCTCTAAGCTGCTTGTCCTCATTTTCAGGTAAGTTTACCGCTTGTCATTGCAAAGCGGCCAAGAGATCTGGTGAAAAAATTACATGCCAAAAGCAGCTTTCTTAGCAGTCGCTCAGCTCTTGGATTCAGCCCTGCAAACTGCATTGACCAGGGCACTACCCTGCAGCAAGAGCTATGCCAGGATTGCCCCTGGGCACCATCTAACACCAAAGTGCAGCTGCAAGAAGGGAGCTGATAAAAAAAAAAAAAAAAAAAAGGGAAAAAATAAAGGAACCAAACCAAACAATACATTGCACTTTCCCAAGAAGGAGAAGCAGCACATTAACAATGCTAAAAACGGAGTTACACAAATTTCTTCTATAATACATATCTGCTGCATCTTCCAGAAGAACACTCCACTTGACAATGTTATTTGAGGGCAGAGACCTTACTATAAAATCCAAGAGCTCTTACTTCAGTTGACCTAATACTTAAATCAGCTCAAAACACTTTTTTCACATAGTCAATATTAAACTCAAAATTGAAATAAAGTCCAATAACACCCATCTCTAAAGAATGCGTCCATCGCTTCTACTTACCTGATAATCAAACAGCATTGCTACATGTTAACAACCCTGCCATACCCATGGCTGCTAAACTAAACATTCCCACAATTTGGAAAGTTTTCAAATTACAAGAAGCAAGAGCTCTAAAACTTTGATACACAAACCGTAAGATGCAGCCCAGCACAGGGCTAGGAACAACTACAGTTAATAGAGGTTCCTGCCATAGCTCTCATTTCCTGCCACCACTGCTGTCCATAATGCTTGGGATAAAACAAAATCACAACAACGAAGAAAGTTCACAGGCATCAAACTGGCTCTAGTACTGACAGGTGTAAAATCTCAACAGAAATAATAGGAAGGGAAATAAAAGTTTCTTCTTAAAATCCTTTCTTCTACAAGTCACTCATGCCTACATGCCAGTTCTTCCTGAACCACAACCTGAATTCCCCTTGGGTGAATCCTTTTCCTTCTAAGTTATAATGCAGTATTTTCATACTACACATAAATTCTCTCCTTATGTCATCTTCACATCTAAAAGTTGGAAAACATTTTTGCAACTTAAACGAACCACTCAATGCAGTAACATTCCCTTCAGGGAAACCCTACAGCTTCCTAATTACTTTATGGCTCTTCTCTGCACTTTTCCTTTATATGAAAATCATTACCATAGTCTTTTCTGAAGACCTCGTAATCCAGATTGGGAACCTTGTAACCAGTCTGGGAGCAAGGATACCATGCTAAATACAACCCTACAGAAGAACCATATGCAAAGTGTGAGTGTTCACTGATGCTATATTTCATCCCCTAGGTTTCTCCCTTCCTTCAGATACACACATGAAGGATAATTCCTCACACGTGTGTATGACCTTGGGTTTTTTTGGTGTTTTTTTTTTTTTCCTCTCTTCAGCAAATGCAACATTTACAGAGTCATTCTGCAAGCCAGAGTATCAAAGCGTGATCTACGTAAATCTGATAAACACGCTCTAACCCCTCAAAGAGAAACAACGCCAACTTCCGTCTATACGGAGCATATACAGAGCGTGCGGAGCTCCTACCCCTGCATCCCGTTAGCTGGGGCAAATGGCAACAACTATCGCGATGGTTTCCAAACTACCCCGCGCCCCTGGGCCACCGCGGGCGACGCGGACAGTCCCTATGCAAGAGGGGACGCCGCGGGAAGCGCTGCAACACCCGC
Source organism: Nothocercus julius (assembly GCA_013398735.1). Lineage (NCBI taxonomy): Eukaryota > Metazoa > Chordata > Aves > Tinamiformes > Tinamidae > Nothocercus > Nothocercus julius. The sequence goes on along the minus strand of VZSV01000060.1, from coordinate 395,816 downwards.
TGTTACGCGTAAAGCAGAAACCTGCATTTCATTTTAAGGATTCTGACACAATAGCAAAAAGCATTAATTAGTTCAGTCGGCATACAGTAGTGATTCTGACATAAGTTAATACAGCTACAGCAATACTGTGAAGAGGGGCAAAATCTGGAAAATGTGTTTCAAGCTTCCTTATACAGAGCACCAGTCCATCAGTTTCTGTTGATATCTATTATATAAGCCACATTCTGCATTATTTAAGAAATGCTAACACATAGGGCATATTATTACATACAGAATACTGACCAATGCAAAAATAAAAGGTGGTTTTCCTTCCAAATTTTCAATGTCAGAGGCTACATTAAAATAATCTTTGATTTATAAAGAATAAATGAATGTTGACATCACTTTAAGACACTGCACATTCTACTGCAAACTCATAACTTTGTGTAGTTTTGTTTGTATAGCTTTTTTTAAAAAATACCCTTGTCAATACGGATACCTCTAGCTATGTGACAGCCCATTTCCTATTTTAAATTCCCCTTGTAGTTCGGCAGAAAGCATCCGTTACCAGTGTCCTTTGTGAGGCCTCAGCCTGTTATCAGATGGGGCCCAACTGCCCATTTCTGTACAGCTTCCAGCCTCCCGCTCCCTAAACATGGCCCCATGTGCCCAGCCAGCACTAGTGGCTTGACACAAGAGACGCCTGGCACGGATGATAACACACTTTGGTCTCTGTAAGTGAGACTACAGCAGGCCGCACCACTTTAAAACCCAGCTTAGCAGTAGTCATTACTGAATTATGTTTCAGCTCTCTTGCCTTTGCAGCGAAAGGGAAACAAGAGCAGGACAGAAACACCGGTCACCATACTGCAAAACAACTTTTCCTACCCTTAGGCCGAGGCCTCCTCAATTTTATCTTTAACTGCACTGGAAACACAGCACCAGTGCTGACCCAACACGCACAAAACACGCGGCCAACACCTAGTTGCTTCCACCGGGGCCTCTTAACGCGGCTCTTTTTTAAACCAGAAGACAGAAGCGCTCCGAGCGCCGGCGCGAGGGCCCACGCGGGGACACGGGCCCCGTTCGCTCCCCCAGGCCAGGCCACAGGAACCTGCCCGGCCCGGGCGAATTTCGCGCCCGGCCTTGGGCTCAGGGGGTCCGGGCCGCGACGTTTCCTCCTCCGGCAGCACCGCGCGGCCGAGGCCGCTGCGGAGCCGCCGCCTCGGGCGCGGGCGGCCCAGGCCCTGCGGCGCCCCCCGGTGTGGGCGCTGGCAGGAAGCC
>VZSV01000060.1:383739-393938 GCA_013398735.1 Nothocercus julius | reverse complement strand
GGTGTTTTTTAGTTTAATGCACCCCAAAAAGGGGGTTATTGGGAGCCCTGCTGGCTTCTTTGGTGGTTGGTCCCTGTGCCCGGCTCCATGCGCCCTGCAAGGCCGGGGACAAATGTTGGAGAGTTTGGGAAATGCCGGAGGATGGGACCTAGAGACAAGCTCGGTGAAGGTGGAGGGAGAGGCGAGGAGGTGGAGAGGACACAAGAGCTGGGGGTGTTCCTCAGGCACAGGCAGCTCCCCGCATCGGATATTCCCTTCGGGATTGGCACTGGAGAGCTCCCGTCACCCACAGGACCAGCCATGAGGCCTCCCTGCTACGAATGCCCCCGTGTGAGGAGCAGAGGGTGCGGAGAGGGGGCTGGAGACGGCGATGTCTGAAGTAACTTGTCCCATAGGCCATGGCCACGACGGCGACGAGAAGCAGAGCCCCTTTGAGCGGGGCAAACCTCGATACTTAGTGTGATTTTCCAGGCTTACGTCTTCCACGTTCTCAGAGGAAATAACAGAGCAGTGGAAACGCCTAGTTTATCCCTCTAACTGACCTAGGTCTGACAAAGGACATGGACAATATAAAGAGTGCTGGATCACATGGAAACTGATGGTTTCAGGACTTCGGTACCCAGCTGGAGATATGTGAACCGTGATCTTTAACCTTGGAGAAGACATCTGGGACATCAAAGCATTCCATTTTTTTTTGAGCTGATCATAACTTAATCCAGACAAAGAGTGTGTGCTCTCTCTCAGGTTGCCAAGGTGCACTGATCCCAGGAAAATTCCAGCTTTTTAATGTATCGGCACTTTTCGGAAGGGTGGCCAAGGGAGGGTAGAAGGGCCAAATAAGCACCCAGTGGGCCAACTGAAGATTCAGCAGCAGCATGAGAAGATTTTCATGGTGTGGGGGAGCTTCGGCAAACGGAGCAGGTGGATTGGGATGTTAGCAAAAGTTCAGGCTGAAATATCTTCCCTCCCTTGTTTTTAGAAACATGTGCAGCAAATAAAATGCTCGTCAAGCTGACCAGAGGCCTCTTATCAACAGCCTTGCTCAGGAAAGTCCATATAAACTTGCAAGCTGAAGACCCGCTCAAGATAGAGCGGGGACCACGGGTTGCATCTCGCTGTCTTGTGCATCCTGTTTACGGATCTCGGAGCCCTGGCTTCTCTCCGCTTAGATTTGCCTTTTCCTTACTGAAACACTCGAGGCGCCTGAGTAAGACTCAAACAAAAACAGCACAGTGACTAAAAATAAGCAGGAGGGAAGTAGAGCTGCCTGCACTAAGAGACTCTGCCACTCAGCTAAGAAAAGGAGATGTAGGGAGGACTGTTAACCAGCAGGATAAAACCATGCGGGTGTTGAGGGACAGAAGAGGAATGTCATGTACAGAGGCCATAGATTTACTGCACTGAAGTGATCACAAGTTCCAAAGCAATTTAAGAAACAGACTATCAGTATGTCTTCAAAAAGATGGTGTAAAAAAGAAACTAATCGAAGGCATTTGCACATGTGTGGATTTTTCTCCCGTGTTCATAAATGTGGGCCGAAGTACAAACCACCATGCAGTCTGAGCTCTGTTGCAATGTGATTGAGAAAGGGATTTAGCTGGTTATAGTGTGTAACCTGTGACAGGGGTTCTGAGATAACTGCTAAGGAAAGCCACAAGAAAGCATACAGAAAAAAGTAGCCTGGATCAAGCTTAATTTAAGAGAGACTCAAAGCAGTTCATAGTTCCTCAAAATATGAAAAACAATGCATTAGTAAAAATAACCATTTTTCTTTTCTCAGCTATTTATTAAAAGACAACTTTTTGATAGATTTAGGTTACCTTCAGAAGAAATTCATTCTTATTTTCTGGAAATAAATAATACTAGTAATACAGAGAAAAAAATCTCAGACATTCCATTGAACAGCCAATGTCATTTTTCTCAAACATTATCTGTAGAAAATTTAAAGTGAAGTGCACATATTGATGTAACATGGCAATTTTAAAGTATCCCAAAACTTGTGTCTCTGTAACAGTACGATTGTATCTCAAATACTCAAAAGTTGAAAAATAAAATGATGAACCAATCGTAGCAGATTTAAGTTACACATATTGCACATAGCCTGTAAAATTAATTTCACCCCCACAGAAAGATATGCAACTATTACTGGAAAAATTGGAGTTATGTACAGTAAAATTTGCTTGGATTTATGATTTTGTAAAGATTTTTTAGTTGATGTTGTCAACTCAGTTAAAGCCACTCCTGTAGAGCAATTGAGCACGCTCAGAATGGCAATGCAAAACCTGTATGCAAGTAGCTTAAGTTTCATTAGTGCTGCTTAAACATCCTACATCTTTGTGCAACAGGAAAGATAGGCAGATGATGGACATTTCATTAAAAAATAATAAAAAAAAAAGAATGAATGTGTTTGCTCAAAGTGCCCAGTAAAAATCCACCAGATATTTTGAATCCAAATTATATGTGCAAAAGTTTTATTGACAATGATGATCTGATCCTCAGAGAAACCCATCCTTGATTATGTCAATATTCCAAAGATGTTTAAAACGTTCATTGCCTCTGTGACAACCAGCAAAGGGATTGTGTGACTCTGCTTTTAGGAATTATGTTTGCGTGATGTTCTGGGCGGGAGTAGCATTAAGACACTCTTATTTCTATGTCCCAGACGTTACCCCACTGTTGAAGTGCGAGCAAAGAGCTTCAATGGATCCACGCACGTGACTGTGCCGGAGGATGATGCTTTTCTTAAAGCCCTGCTTTTTGAACTCAGACTCACAGACCAGAACTTCGTGGAATATCGAGACACCTGCACTCGCCTCGATACCTCGCCCGTGTATTCGGTGCGCACTGAAGGGGGGGATCTCTGGCCCGTGGTTGCTTTCCAGAAGAGCGATCTGATCTACGCCTGTCTTCCACTGGTCGAGGAGGCCTTGAAGCCCCAGCCATCCATCCTCAGCATTAGTGGGATCTCGCAAGGGCTTGATCTTTTGATAGGCATTCTGGACTACATCTCTCCCAGTCGGAAAAACGAAGCCGAGTTGAGCTCCAGAGTAGGCCAGCTTCGGAATTTGCTTCTACAGGCCTGTCCCCTTGGCACCCCTTTACAGACAAACCTACGCAGCTTAAACAGCTCATTTGATGACATTCAAGATTTTTCTACACACAGTGATCCGAAGCAGCCAGCTTGGAGAACCAACACGTATAAAGGCAAACCGCACGTTACTGTTTGCATCTCAGAAAAAGTCAAGTGCATGCAATACAACCAAAGAGATGTCATGGATGTGTGGCAAGTGTATGGAACTGTAACGTGCAAGGTGAGAACATTTCTTGTGCTAGTCTGTCCAAACTACTTATCATTGAGGCAAGCTGAAAAAAAAAAAAAAAAAAATCAGCTCATTTTACTTTGTTGCTAGATCTTTTACTACTGTAATATTGGAAAGTGTCACAGACCATAACATACTAGCAGGGAATTTTATTTTGATCTTTATTGTTACTTTCCTGCATACTTCATGCATTTTTCACTATTTGGGATAGTTAAATTTCCAGCAGTAGCTACATCCTATGTATTTCTCCAAGTTTTTCTTTTTTTTAATGGAATGCGGAGAAATTCAGTGCAGTGTTTGCATATAAAGACAAAGAAATGGTGATGATAATGCCAAGTTTACTTCCAGCAAGCTAATAAACTGTATGTTTAATAATGATCAGAAACTGAATTCCTGAATAAGGATGTCTTCACGTGAGTTTTTTTTTTATTATTATTAATTTTCTTACCAAACAAAAGTTTATGTTCCGTCCTGCTTCACTGTAGTATAACAAAATTTTGAATCCACAAGTTGCAGTTTTCATGACTGACATAAAAATAGTTGATACAGAGTCTGGTGAACAAAAATATTTTTCTAGTTTCTTGAGTATTATTGTATGTGGCAAAATTATTCATTGTTCAGGACTAGAAATCGAGTTGATTAAAGACATCAGTAATAATTACAAAATCTTAATATAATATGAAATATGTTAATATTTGTACCTTCTCTAATTACTGTGAAGCTTTTATCACAACATTTAACACACTTCTTTCTCTCAAAGTGTGCTTGGGAAGCATGGTGTCTTATCACAGTATATTGCATTTACAACTGCTGCTGTTTTAAGAGGAGGAAGACCTTCTAATAAAGGAGATCATGCTAATTTAATTACTAGCAAGAGGTGGTGGGATCCTCATCAGCCAAGGAAGCCAACCTGAGTACTGCACTTCTGAAGACTAGGGTATTTCCCACCAGACATCGTGGTAGGGATTATGGGGTTGAACAGCTTCCTGCTCTCTGAGGGACAAGTTTCTAGGTCATCTTGCAGAGTGGATGGCCTTACATAAAAAGAAAACCCTGGTGTAACCATGTGCTGCTGAGCTGGCACGCAAGGGCCGAGGCAACGGATGCGCTGCATGTGGTGGCTGAGAAGGAAGCTGATATGGGACCACAGTGGCCATTACAAGCATGTTTGAATCTATTAAGCAGATGTGAAACTAGCTGAATTAGATTGTCACTGAGTGTGTTTATATAACGTTTATAATGATCTAGCTATAACAATGAGTTCTTGACTTTCTTGTAGGCTGTTTTCTAGATAAAGAATATTTGTAAAATAAAAACCATGTTGCCAAGGCTCTGAGCCGGTAGCCGTGCTATGTGAAAGGGAAGAAGGAAGGGAACTTTGTTTTGAAAGTATTTTTCCGTACTAATGTTTGAAACCAGTTGAAGTTTTTCAGTGTGCTAGTGTTTGCATTTGGTTTCTAAGCATGCAATTCTGATTTGGGGGAAATATTCTAGAATAATTTCTCGATTTTGTTTTTTTTTCAAGTGTGATATAGAGGGAGCTGCACCAAATGTAACACTCAGTTTGAATCTCCCGACTAATGGCTCTCCCCTCCAAGATATTGTGGTCCATCATTGTGTGACTTCTCTTGACTCTGCCATGCTCATGTCGAGCAGCATCGATTCATCGGATGATTCTGCGTTTAGTGGACCATATAAATTTCCTTTCATTCCTCCCTCAGATTCGTTCGACTTGTGTTCCTACACTTCCCAGGTAAGCACATCCCTGATCCTCATTGTTTTCTGGTCTTCAGAGAGATGTGCTTCACAAGGGAGTAAAAATACCTGTTCTTCTTCAGGTGCCCGTTCCACCAATTTTGGGATGTTATCAGCTGAACGAGGAGGGATCACAGTTAAAATATTCAGTTAATTTAAAACTTCATGAAAGTATAAAGAATGCTTTTGATTACTGTGAAGCTCGTTTACCGTTTTTTAACAGGTAAGAGTAGGAACTCATTAATACATTTCTTGCTTTTCTTTGTAATCTTTCTAAAATGAACCTATCAGAAGTCGATATTACAGGTTTTGTTACATCAAAACAATAGCAGAGGAGACTTACCCGGGAAAGTGTCAAGAAACCCTCTTGGAAGTCTTGTGATTTCCACTTAGAATATTTTTTAATATTCTGAATACTTTTCTCTTTTTTTTCTTTTCTTTTTTCTTTTTTTTTACCTACGTATCCTTTTTTCCTGGGTATTTTTTTTCCATTGTGTGTAGTCACAATGCTCCCAAGTGGATTAGGTCTTGAGATCGCTTCCAAACCAGGGTTACCTGTTCCTTAAGTCTTCTAATCCTAGCTATAGATCAGCTTATCAAAAATATAGTTATTTAAAATTAAAACGATCATTTTCATTTAAGCCTTTATGACAACTGCCATGAGTATATTGCCACATAATTATCATGAAAATTTAAAGATGAAATGATACAAAGTTGCTGGTGCTGATGATAATGTTCGTAAAATACTCTCAGTGAACTGGAGACAGTGGAATATCAACAGCTTCCTTATGATTACTAGGTTGAAACCACAGTGATTTCCTCCTGCTCTGTAATTTCTTTCCATAAATTAGTGGTGTGTTTAGTTTGGTATGATTTGTCTGCGTGCACATGAATAATGGCTTTCAGTATTTGTTACTTTCTTTAACAAAGCAGCTGTTAACAAATACTGAATAATACTAATTTCAATGGCTTTAATACTCCTCTCCCATACTATAGGGGCCCAATCACTCATTTGGAATACAAAGTTAGTTATGGCCAACTGGATCTGTCACGAGAGAAGAGCTTACTGGTTTGGGTCATAGGTAAGCTGTGCACCCTTGCACCCTCCTACCTCTTTCCCCAGTCAGTTTTCCATATTGGAAGCACAGATGTGTAATAGATGCTGTTTCTGGCTTTAGGACAGAAGTTCCCTAAGTCTTTGGAAATTTCTCTTACTGGAACTGTGACTTTTGGCCCTAAAACTGAAGAGACCCCGACTGATATCATTTGCATTGGGAACACTGCTTATGTAAAAGTAAGTAGTCTCAGAAAAGATGCCTTAGCAATCTTTTTTTTTTTTCTTTAATTGGCTATGAAGACAATACTGATTTTGACCAGACCTCTTTGTTCTCAGTATGGACTTTTCTATTTCCTTGCCTACAGCATATGATATCCTTGTCATTTGGGATATACTTGCACACCAAGAGCATGTAACATAGGTACATTAAGCATAACAGCATGCGTCTGATCGTGCTTTTCCTCTTCTTTCTGCAGCTGTATTTTAGAATTCCAGACTTCACGCTTACTGGATGTTATGTAGACCAGCATTCTGTTCAGCTCTTTTCACCAGGAAAACCAAAAATCAATTCATGTGAGTTACCAAGCATATTGATTTAGCTGAAACTTTGTATTGAAGTTACGAATTGAATGTCAGTGACTAAGTAGCTGAAGTTGGGCAACTCTTTTCCTGGTTTTCTTGGAGCATGACAGGCAATTTTTCTGTCTGTATTTTTTTCCAGAGATGCTTAGTGCACCTTTGGAGTAGGGACTGGTACCTCCCTTTTTAGGTGAAAGCCCTTGGCATTCGGTTACAAAGTCAGGTTCTCTCTTGTGCTGTCTACCTGTAGCCCTGTGGTATTTTATTATATTCAACACAGTGACTGTGGGGAGAGAGAGAACACCTCTGTGTAGCCTGGCTTCTTGGTTACAACACTTTCCTAGCTGGTGTGATATGCAGGGTTTGAGATACAAACTGCCATTGCAAAACTTGGGCTGTGCATGCAAGGTAAGGCTAATATTGTGGATGGGCTTCTATGTTATATCTGCGGAGCAGAAAATGGAAACCAAGTCTGCTTATCCATGAGTTAACACATGACTAGTTCCAAGTCAGCATCAAAAATTTGCTAATTGCAAACACCTTAGGCATTCATTAGATCTAAACAGTAGTGTCTATTAAAAGCATTTTTGTGTGTTGCTTTGCATCTCTTGTAACTTCTGCCAGTCATTTTAGCAGAAGCCTAGAAATGCATTTAAAAACTGACTTTTAATTTTGTGACAGGTCACATTCAGTCCTCCATTATAACACTAAAAAGCATTATTTTCTTACTGTATATTTTATATCAAATATGTAATTTATATTCATTGAACAAAATCCAAGTCATCCACTTGCTTTTGACTTAACCTTTTTTTGAATTTTAAGCTTATGACTGATATATTAGTAAAGGTAATTGAAGCTGAGGCTTTAAATGTCTCATTATCAGAAACAATTTTCAAATAGTAGTAAGAGTCTTAGAGTTTAAGAGGCCATTAAACCTTTTCTGTAAACTAGTAAGATTGGATTAGTAGTCTTTTAACTTGGATGAAGGAATGTTTGATTGTAATGCTTATTTTTCTTGCCTGTTTTTTAGCCCGGGAACTGATTTCTTGTGATTACTACATCTGGAATTCCAAAGCATCAGCACCTATCATGTACAAAACCTTATTTGCCAATGAATGATTTTTGCATTTAAACAACAATAGAAAACAGCTAATTAATGTTAGTGATACAGTAAAAAAATAAATTTGTCACAGCATTTTTAATGTGTATGTCTCCTAAAACATCTGTTGTGAGAAAGACTGAAAGAATTGGGTTTTCTTAACCATTTAAAAACAACTTATGCTCTTAGTCCTGGATAGCAGCTTAGAGAAGGCAATTGGAAGAGTACTTGCCCTGCCCATTTTTGTGTCCTCTCTGAGATTAACCGGTGCAAAATAATTACCCAGTGATGTGGGTGATGTTGACTGGTATGCTTGAGCACATCCTCCCGAGAGGACTCGCAGTTACCTCACTGACTTTGTAAACCAAAGGCTTCAGCAGGACATGAAAGCTTTCAATGTCTTACTCCTGTCCTGAAGTTACAAGGATCTTATTAAACCCAGTTAACAGGAGAGTAAAAGCAAGAGAGTTCCCTTCTTTCCACAAGATGATTTTGTGCAGAAATGATTATCAGATATAGAGGAGCCAATAATGTAAAAGAATTTCAAGAGAGGCAGAATGATACGAGATGTCGTTTTGCAAGTGGAGATGATAGAGGAGTCTTTATTGCTCCTGTCTGCAGAAGTAATGAGTTTGTTTTCACATCTGCCTGCAAACTGCGTTGTTCTGAGAGCAGGAATTACTGTGTGCCAGAAGTGTGAACCTGATTTTTAAAGGCACAAGACTAATTCTGAGCAGACAAAAACAGCTACGTCTGCTGGAGGTTCCAAGAAGCATCAACGAGCCATTTTCCCCAGGAAAAAAAAATAGGCTTAAAGGAAAAGGACCCAGCTTACAGAGGAAACCTCTAATTTTGAGAAGAAAATTGGTATCTGCAGGAACACAGGAAATGGAGTTATCAGGAAATGAGCAAATTCTGAAAGGCTGGTGAAAAACTGAGGGAACCTGGAGAGCAGCACAAAAGAAGAGAAGAATGCCGTCTAATAACTGAGCATGCCGGCTGCTCCTGCCCTACCTCTTGTTTAACTGTACGCTGTGTGATAAATAAGATTAGTGATTATGTAAGGAGAAAAGTTTTAAGCTATAATTTAAAAAATGCTTAGATTGAGATAGTAATCTAATTGGTTGGTTAAATGTTCTAAAGAGTAGATTAATTCATGTGAAACATGCCGTTCGCCTGCAACTGCTATGCAAACTTATCAAGGAGAGCTCTGCTATGACCCATTTCACAAAGATGCTGTGAGTCTGTTGTGATTAGCAGGCAAAAGGTGAATTAATGAATTTGCTCTGGATGCAGCCCTCATTTTAGGCAGCTGCATGCCTTGACACCACAGTGTGCCAGGGGACAGGGGATGTCTCTACTGCAACAGTTGAGATGATGCACCGTGTGCTAGGCACATCTCAGTATGCAGTATTTGCCTCCAGCCTTCCCATGAGAAACCTAGACACTGTCTACCTGGCACAGCATCCCATTGGAGAAATGGCGTTTCTCCTTCGTAGGTATCTAAAGAACCCTCCCCAGGAAATGCCATGCAGTGGTGGGGCTGCAGAAACTCCTGCGGCATGAGAACAAGAGAGTCCCCTTGTACTTCAAAGTATGGAGGCCTTCCCAAATCATGTTCCTTTTTGGGTTTCCTTTTGTCCATATTTCCAGCCTCTCTTGAGATTAGGACATCTGCAGTACTCAGGAATGCAGGTGATTTAGGTTGGCCACGGCTATCAATGTGGATTTGGATGGAGGGAGAGGGTGGTTGATGCTTCTCTTCTAGCCGTGAGCAGCTTTACACATTTGCAACAACTGTGAGACATCAGCACTGGTATAGAGAAGTTCTGCTTAAGCCTTTCTCCAGACTTGATGGCTACACTTCTGTTTTGGGAAGGGGAAAGGCTGAATCTCTTGGATGCTGAGAAAGCTTGAGGCTTCAATGAGGGTGTCTCCTGTGTATGGAGGAGCTGGGTTTGCATCCTCATGGAAAAGAAGGGAAGTGAGCATGTATTCTCCATCCCATGAGGTAAAAAGGAAGGAACAAGCAGATTTTCTCTCTGGCAATAGCTGCCTTTTCTGTAACAACTAATCTGTGAGAGCTGCTTGAACCACTGCCATGTTATGCAGAGGAGATAGCAGAGGAACACTTGTTCAAACTAGACAACAAGCAGTTTGGCTGTGTCATGAGTGAGGTACCTTTAGTCATGTCCTGCAGAACACAGGGTATGGGAGAGAAATAAGTGATGTGGGTGGAGGTTTCATAGGATCATAGAATCCTTAAGGTTGGAAGGGACCTCTAGGGATCACCCAGTCCAACCCCCTGCACACGCAGGGTCACCTAGAGCAGGTGGCTCAGGGCTGTGTCCAAGGGGGTTGGAAGATCTCCAGAGAAGGAGCCTCCACA
>VZSV01000060.1:352573-383279 GCA_013398735.1 Nothocercus julius | reverse complement strand
TGGCCTTCTTGGCCACGAGGGCACTGCTGCCTCATGGTCACCTTGTCACCCACCATGACGCCCAGGTCCCTCTCTGCAGTGCTGCTCTCCAGCAGGTCGGTCCCCAGCCTGGACTGGTGACTGGGGTTATTCCTCCCCAGGAGGTTTCAGGTACCACCAGAACTAGGCATAAGATAAGAGACATCGGGAAGGCTAGTTTTGGCCTTCCTGGAAGCCAGTGTTCAAGGAGCACCAAATGACTAAATCCCTCTGTAGATCTTTGTGCATTCCTTGGTAGTTTCCAGCAGCCTCACTGTTTCTCTATTTGCTCTGGCCATTTTTTTTTGTTCATAAGAGGGAGAAAAGGGCCTTAAAAAATAAATAAGGAAGATGCAACTATAAGGTCAGCAGAGTCTGAGGACTCCATGGCAGTGGTGGCATCTAGCAGTAGTTCTGGTGGGCAGGTGGTTGAGTGCTGCATCTGGTGTTTAACTATTTAAAGTACTAACACCTCCTTTGAAGATGGTACAATTGGTTAAAAACACTCAGTTTTAAAGAGAAAAATTAGGAATTATCACTGCTTCTTCAACATGAACTCTTGCTGCTTCTAGCGCTTAAGATTTATAATTTCCTCACTGGTATAGACTGCATGCAAATACATGAAGATAGTTTTGCACAAAGAGTAGTAAAAGAGTTCTCTAAAGTTCTTCCAACTTAGTATTTCATTTCAAACAAGTAGAAGAAAATGAACACGCACATTTTTGACAGGAATAAACAGAAAGACTTAAAAGCGTTGCCTTATTGGCCTGACATGATCCCAAATAAAATAGTGGGTATAAATAAGCATGAAGTTAATATTGAACTCACCTCATTAATAAAAATAAACTCGATTTCATGAAATTCTGGAGTAATATAAGTAATGCCAATTAACATGAATTTATAGCAGATCTTCTTGGATGAGATTGCAAGTTCAATTGGAAAGGATAGTAGAGTTCATATAGCAGACTCCTAGGAAATTAAAGGACAGAAAAGTCCATGCGTAACCCATTAAACACATTAAAAATTAGCTGACACTTCAGAGTGCAATAGCAAAAAGGAACAATCATCAAATGTTTTAGATCCCAACAGTTGTGACTTAACAGTTTGTGGAAGAAAACAGAATTTCCCTTGATGAAATTTGTGGCTGGGGCAACTACTGAGAAGTAGTTGTTAATGAAGATACTGAAAAGCCACATCCAGAAAGACGTGGCAAAACGAAAAGCTGATGTTCCAGCACAAGCAGTCGCAATGGTATCTGCCTGGAACAGATGCCATCTACCCAGGGTTAGAGGAAGAGGGGGCTGAGAAGGATACAAGAGCCAAAAAGACTTAGAACAAGGCTGAGGTGTGCATTGCTGTGGCCAAAAGGACCAATTTGAGCGTTTATGGAAGAAAAACACAGCAGGAGGAATAGGTGGGAACAGTGAGAGCACTTGGCAACTCTCATGAACTCACAGTGTCCCCTTTTCTAGAGAAACGTACAGACTGGGGGACTCCTGAGACAAGCCATGAGGAGGTCAAGGACTAAAAGACATGTATGTATGTGTGTGTGTGTGTGTGTGTGTGTGTATATATGTACACACAGTATGTATCACTCTCAGGTGGCAAATGCTTTGGTGTGCAGGATTGGAAGAGGGTGCATACCCTCACTCTTAAGGGACCATTTATCCCCAAACCTTCCAAGGGATGTTCCTTAACCTCCACATCATTTGTCCCTAGCTGATTTCCATGTTCTTGTCTACCCCTCAGCCACCACGCTTCCCTTGGTATGGCCTACCTGTCTTTCCCAGTGTTGTGTCCCAAAGACATACGCTGTCCTGAGGTGTCCAGATGAGGAGCAGGATCTCCTTCAGTGTCCTATATACCCTCCTCCTCCTCCAAAGCCCAACCACCCTTGATGGCCATGAGCTTTACCATACTCAAGTGTCCTCAACAGGTTCACGGGGCCCGTTCCTCCCATTGGAGAAAGGAATTACTGCACCTAACAGCACTGGCTGTTGCCAAATCCGTGCTGGCTGTTACTTATCCCTGTTCTATTTACTCAGTTTAGAGGCATTTTATACTTTTCTGGTATTCTGGAAGCCCACTCTTCCCACCAGGGTCCTAAAGTATGTGGCAACAGCTCCAAGATACTCTGCCAGTTTCTCAAGTACTTTGAGGTAAATCCTGTTACTGGAGATAATTTATAAGCAATTTTTCTTTCTGAGTTGTCTCTTAATTTATTCCTTCCCTCCTCTTCCCTCTTCTGCATTTTTATTCTGTTTTTATTGTTGTTGTTTTTTTTCTGGTGTTAAGTTCTTCGGCAATTTAATAGCAGTTAAGCAATTTACCATATATTGAAACAAATAAAAGGGCATTAAACAATAGCCTTTGCAGCAGCTTTCCTCTACTTTTGTATGCTATCTTTTATGCATGTCCTTAGAAATTTGTGTCACTTTGTGCTATTTGTACAAGTTCTTCTGGTCATAGCTGAGCTTGCGTGGACGCCCGTTTTGTCCTTTCCTGTATTTTCTGGCAGTCCTTCACCACTACCTACTGTACACTTGTTCTTTCTTACTGTTGCTTTGAAAAACAGCCATTCCCCCGGGCTGCCTTGTCTCTTTGACTTATTTCCCTCAGACTCCCATTTACCAAATTCCTGAACATACTGAAATTTGCTTCTGTTGCACTTCTTTCTGTGACGGGGTTCTCAGCACCTTGTTTTGCTGTCACGGTCCCCTGTGTTGCCTTCCCCACACGAATGTGTCCCACAGAGGCATGAGTAGGACCCTGTGTAGGCCCAGCGTAGATCACTCTCATAGATGCGACTCTCAGATTACCTAGAATTCCCCTTCCTTATTTCCACAAATCTCATTTTTCCCTAAGATCCACCAATACTTGCTGAAATAAAATGGTGATTTGGGCAGGAGAGCAACACCTGAGAAAACACAAGCTGAGTTCTCCTCCATCAGCGCAGACAAGTCAGCGCAAGTCCAGAGAGGAGCTTGGAGCATCCTTCAGGGCAATCAAGTCCTTGACCATGAAGAACCATATCCCGGCCTGCGCCCGGGCACTGCCGCGGCCATCACCCTGCCCATCCAAGCCATGCCCAGCTGTGCCCACCAGCTCGTCCTTGGCCAAATGAGCCACACGCGAGCCCTCCTGGAGGCTGCATTTCAGGGCTCCCCTCCCGCAACCGGGATTCAGATGTTTCGAACCCCGTCCTCCCACCTTCCCGAGGTTTCTAGAAACCTGGCTGCGCTCTAGAGAATTTTTTCAAAGCCCGATGCCATCTGTAGCAACATGCAACAACAGCAACCTAAACCCAACCCATTTCCTTCCCACTGAGATCAGGTGCTCTCACTGCGACGCTTTAGATTTTTTGATTTTCTCTAGAAACCTGTCTCTTCGGGAACTTTTTTTTTTTTTTTGAAGTCAAAGACTGTTTCCCGTTTGGTAGGTGACCTGTTTAATGTTTTCCCTGTGTCTGGGAACTCCTTAGTGTAATTAGCGACCTTTGAACTCCACAACTAATCCTGAGCTATTTTGTATTCCTTACTCATCTTTAAGGCTGGACCTTTCTTTTCTTTTGAGTCCGCTGCCACAATTAAAGAAGAAACAGCTGCATTTCAAAGGGATTCCAATTCCAGAAGCTTAATCGTGATTGACATGTTCTTATTCTAAGCTATAAGAAACTCTAAGAGTCCTTTCTTGGGTTAAAACTTCAATCATTTTCTAAAAAATTATCTCAATATGGATTTTATTCATTTTCTTTGATAACCATTCTTTGCAATTTTTTTAAGTTGAAAGATGCTTTGAGTTTGCAATGAATATGAACTGCTCCCCCTGAAAGAATGAATGGTGTCAGGCGCATTCTAGATGCCAAAGTAGCTAAATTCCATTTATTGTCAAAATCTGATTATGAAATCTGACGTCCGCCATGTAGCTTGACATTCTCCCATATGCCCGAAAGGTAGGAGAGGTGGAAGCGCTTGCAAATGAACCACAGGGAGGCTTGAGAGGGAGATGGCAAGAAGGAATTCTCCCCAAATCTACATTTTTTCAATCTGTTTTTTCCCAGTTCTTATAGTGCAGATTCAAAAGCCGCTGCCTGACATTGGCAGATGACCCCTTATTTTCTCTTCCCTGCAAACAAATTCTCTGCAAAAAGTCCCAGCAAAAAGCAGCGACAGTAAAACAGAGATAATTCGCTCGGGTTAAAAACATTGGCACAAATCACCCGACAAAACCTCAACGAGCCCGTGGTGGCTGGAGCTCTTAGAAGGGCTGATCCTTGAAAATGATGGAAGCCTGTTGGGTCCCATTATTTAATTATATCCATCTGGCTTATGTGTGAATTCATGGTGACCTCTGAAAAACAGGCGCAAAAGAGAAAGCCCCCAAATCTGCCTGCACCCGCGTGCGTGCCCGACCCACGCGTGCCCAGCATCGCTCGCAGTCCTGCCTGAAACCCAGTGAAAGCAGCGGGCAGGACGAGTTGTTCCTAAGACAAGGGTCAAAAAAAGAAAAAAAAAAAAAAAAAAAGGATGTTAATAAACAGCCCTTGGGTTTAAGGGACTTTTTTTTGGAAGGATTACATCTTAAATTCCGACAAATCAGATTTAGGAGTTCCTGAAAGTGAAATTGATCCATCCCTCATGCAAACTTTGCAATACTTTCCTGTTCGGACATCATTTAGATAGTTAGCTGCATTATCAGATTAAAAACCATTGTACAGGGCCGCTGAAAGGAAAAGGAGCCAAAAAGCTAAACACTGGATGAATTCCGAACCTTTTAACCTGGCTGAAGCACGTTGGGTCCCTGTTATGCAAATACCTCCAATCCGCTGCTAAGTTCAGTGGAAATAATTTTCTTGAATGACAGGTTTATTCAGCAAGGATTCAGTTGGCGATTAATCCCCCTTTGATCTAAGGTATTTCACTTAACTACCAGTTACCTCGTTCTGACAAAGTGCAACTGAGATTAGGGAGCTCACTAGAACACTACCAGGGTGTGCGTTTATTCTCCATAACCTTTCAAAGCGTGGGCCAAGAATGCAATCTATTCTCCGTGTTTGAAGAGGTAAAGTCCCGTCTCCCGAGTTAGAAAGTCAACTGAATGGCAAACGGAGTTGGTTTCTTACGTAACGGGACAAACATCGCCGCGGCAGCAGGAATGGCTTGGGCACGACGGGCACCTATGCGCCTTCCAAAATGAAATATTGTGGTGATATTGCAATTTTTTATTTCTTTTTTTTGTGGCGTGCCTACCGCAGCGCAAGGACGGGGCTGTGTGTGCAGCTGCTTTTTCCCTCGCTCCGGCAACGCTCTTCTCTGGCAGCGCGGTGCATGGTGCACGATTTTGAAAAACCTGCATTTTCCTATTTGATCTCTTGAAATGCCATCCCTTAGGATTCCCCTTGCCTTTTGCTAAAAATCCCTTTTCTGCTTCTCCAGCTCTGCTCCTATTAATACTGGCACAGTTCAATATTTTCTGCCACAACCCACTCACAGAAGAAAATACATTGCAACCGATTACAGAAGCCTTGCCCTAAAATCAGATCTTTCCAACCCCAGGCAAGGGATCTGCTGCTGTCCGACAGCTGAGTAATCTAGTTTTCCTTTGCCTTCCTACTTAATCCTGCATCATTTTGTAGACGCGCTGCCTGCCGGACACTGCGGAGGCCCAGGAGCGCCAGGATCACGGTCCGGATCCTGCATTCGCGTGGGTCGGCCAGGGAGAATGTGATTACAGGATTGGGTGAAAAGCTGTATTTTCCTATTACAAGGAGAAAGGCAGAACAATATCCTTCGCATTTCTTTCTTTTAGTCAAAATGGCTGCAAGGATATTCACTCTAACTTGTTCATTTTAGGGGGGATTGTTTGTTTATAGATGCTAGTTAGAGGCTGCAGAGAGGAAAATTAATTTTATTCTCATTCCCATTTTAGATCTCATTTTAGGACCTCTGAAGATTTAAAGCACTTACTTAAATGAATTCTCTGCCAGTAGAGTTGAAATCAGCCCCGTAAAGTTAAACAGTGCGCTCATATCTTTGCAGAATCAGGATAGTCTCTGGGCATTTTTACATTCCACAAGCAACCTTTAATCCATCCTTCAAATGCATCATTTGTGTTCTTGCTCCCTCATATTAAATAACCTGAGTTTCCAAAAAGCTGCTCTGCAGAGCAAGGAGTCACACGTGAGCAGCTTGTAGCCCAGACAGTCTCCCTGCAAACCAACTTATCATTTACTTCATCACCAGTGAAAATTTCCAAGGAAATTTCCTAAGTATTTGCAAGCGTATCCTTCTGGCCTGCCGAACCCTCCCTACAGCTCGTCGGAGGGCCCCATCGCACTTTATCAGGTCAATAAAACACAAACTAAGAAGGATTTACACTCTAGACAGTAACTGCTTCTTAAGGGCCATTCCACTGTAGTGGGTTTAGGAAAGAAATCCCCTTTTAAGAAATGCCAAAATCTGGAGTAACGTGATAGTCTGTGAGGCTGCTGAGAGTCTCTCTGACAACTATAACGTTACGTGTACTCATGATTCAGTAAGAATACAAGGGGAGAATTTTAAAACATTTTACATATTTACCAGCATGATTATACGAACTCTACAATATGCCAGTGAGAGAGAGAAATTACGCTTTGAAAAGAAGCCAAAATGTTGTCTGCCCAACATTATAGCATAACGGTGACCAAAATAAATCAAACGGATGCCCACAAGCCCCATGCTGATCACTGTTCTGCCTCGCTGTTGATAGATAACTGATGACTCGATTTAACTAATGACTAGATTAAATTATTTAGGAAGATTAGGTTGCATTATATGAAATGCAGAAAATGCCTTGAACCACATTGCCTTGATTTAAGGCGAAAGAAAAATGTGGGGTGGAGGGAAAGGAAGAGGCGAGTCCTTTTTTTGTTGTGCAGGCCTATTCGTGTGTATTTATTGCATACATATAGCTATGTATATATTATAAATAAGAAAAAAAATATTTGTAAGACTAAATAGCTGAATGGCATCTATTGGTTTTCCTTGCTATTTTTCCCCAAGTAAAGCAAAAATAAACTTTCACTAAACGCATGACTTAGGGTGATATTCTATCCCTATTGCACTAAAAATTATTTCCAAATTGATCACGGGAACACGTTATTTAATTTCTTAAGAAATAGGTGTCGGTTCCTTAAAGCAGGAGGTATTTCCAACATACCTGTCATGCAGATATTTTCCCTTTCCGGTCCACTAGCAGCATTTCTAGAACAAGGACAACTTAAAACAGACAACATCCAATGCACAAGCCTCTATTTTAATAGGTCAACATAGCAATTTTCGTAATAAACAGGAATAAATTAGAAAGGGAAGAACTTCATTGACTTGAGAAACACTGCAGTTTCCAAGGAAGAGGCTCATATTCTTCAAAGGCCTTTTCTGCCCCCCGGTGGTGGTGCTCGACCATTGCTTCAGCTGCAAAAAGCACCAGCAGAAGTGATCGCTTCCTATATGATGCTTATTTATGCTGCGTAACTATATTCTGCTGGCTATGCAGCAGGTTGCTACATTTTGTTTCCATCATAATTTTATAGCTTGCGAGCGCTGGATTCAGAATTACATTCTCAAATCACTAAGAAATCACTTTACCATTCGAAGGACTTTTCCAAAGTAAAGGACAAACTCAAATTCTAAAGAATCCCAGACACCTAACTCACAGAGTTTCTTCCAGCTCCTGAAGAGCTTTCAGGCTTTGGAGCATAATTTTAGGTGCCTTTTGCTCCAAAATCTCATTAAAAATCCAATAGCTAGCATGATTTTTTTTTTTTCATTTACTGATAGAAAAAGGGTGTCTACATTGCACACCAAAATGAAAGTTAGTAGGCTTTGCACCTGCAGGAAAAAGGTCAGAATCCAGTTGGTGTCATTTTATTTATCCCTATTGTGGGTGAGATGAGACTGCAGATCAAGCAATTAGAAAAATAGCTCTCAGAACTGCTAAAAGAGACTCATTTAGGCTTAAGTCAGGGGGAGACGAACAGCATGGAGCTACATCAGTCCGCTCCTGCAAAATCACTTCTCAAATCACTGCACTTGCATTCTTTTTTTTCTAATTCGGCGATTATATTTCTCCATCTCACTTGCGTTTGTCCAAAGAACATGTGGGTGTCTAAGTGATAGAGCCCGGTGTGCCGGCTCTTATGGTCAGACCAACCTTAGAGGAGCACCAGGGGCTGTCGTCGGGGGGAATAAGTCATCGCTAGGCATTTCTGCACCTTCTCAACAGGTGCACATATCTGTTTCTGCAGCCGAAGGGAGCTGGGTTTAGACATGAAACTGTAGATGTGCCTGCAAGCTCCTGGTGGCACTTCTAATTCAATTAACTTACTCAGTGGAACTCCCGAGGAAACTAAATATGACTAGAACAAGAGGAGAGGCTGGGCCGAATTAATAGGACGAGATCCTTTTACAGGCTCTCTGGCAATCCCGATCAGCAACCCTGAAAAGCAAATTGGAACAAGCAAATTGCTGTTGAAAAATTCTTTCAGCACTCGGCCGTTGCTGCTCAGCTCGTCATTGCTGGGAGTCAGAGGTTGAAAAATCCCCGTTTGGGGCTAACAAAGGCGGCATTATTATGACAAACATTTACATTTTATTGAAGTGTTGGAGATAGATTAGTCCCTTCAACTGCTCTGGTCAGACTGCAGCATTCTGAGGAAAGGCTAGTGGAAACAAGTATTTTCTTGGGGAAAAAAATAGAACAGGTTTCCCACTCCCAGCCTAATGAAAGGAAACTCAAGTTTTGAAGATTGCACTCAAGAGAAAACTTTCTTCCCATAAGAGTCATTTTCTTTGGGAAATGCACAGTGCGGGAGTTTTTTCTGGATTCCAATTCAAGTTCGCTTGAAAATAATGTCATTTTATGCATATGGCTGACTTGACATGTGCTTTATGCAACAGTCCTGCTGATTTTCTACATGCAGGCCAGAGCACACAGCAAACAACCAGTTCAAAGAGTCCAATCAAAGCTTTATACAGATGCAAACTAGTGTGTGGGTATTGTTTAAGTGGATGTGTAATTAAATATAGTGATCAAATATGCATGGGATATTCGTTAGCTTGTAAAAAGAATAATTGCATGTTCATAGCTACAATTTCCACTGAACCTTTTGACTTTAAATCAGCAGTGGAGAAGGAGAAGGAATGGAAGCTGAACTGGGGGAGAGGAGACAAATCATACGGACGTGATGAAACATCCTTCTTCTGACTTAAGTCAGAAGTGTAATAAAAACAATAAAGCACTAATGCATCTGTAGAATAAAATGTTGGGGGGAAAAGGCAGCCATATATGCCCAGTTAGAGACCAATTGAATGGTTTCAACTGGAAGAATAATTATAGTGATTAAGCACAGTAGTTTTGCTCTCTTTTTCACGGCAGTGCTGGCTCCAGCACAGTGATTCCCGAGCCAGGGCTCCTGTTTCTGAGCAGGGCTCTGAGCTCAGCTTCCAAAGGGGGGGCACCATCCCCGGGAGTCTGGACTAAAAACCTTGGGGACTGTTGCTATCGATATAAAACATCCATTCCTACCTTCCTCCTTGGCACATGGTACACAGGAGAAAGCAGATCTAGTGCTTATACATTTCTCAGTGACGTTCTCAATTTCTCCTCTCAGGTCAAGCTCTGTACTTGCCAGTTATTTGGGGAAACTAACCCAAAAATCCTTTGTCTGAAGCTCGTGCCTGCTGGCCCAACTTTTTTTGGTTTCCCTCTCTTCCCAGGGGCAGGATGTGGCTGTAGGGTGCTCTGTGGTGACCTGCACACTTAGTCTCCAGTGCTCTTCCCACCCCAGGAGAAGCCACCTGTCTCTGACCTGCCTCTGGTCCCCAGAGGAGGGCCACAACTCCTCTCCCACTTTACAGCAGGAATGCAGCTGCTCAGTAAGTCCCAGAGCAGTCCAACAAGATGCATCTAGAACCAAACATACACACATGAGTATGAGACTGCACTCTGGATCTGCTCAAGAGCTAGAACAAACCCTAATAAGTGCAATTTATGCTGTAGGCTTGGTCTCACACCCCACCAGCCCTAAGATCTGGGGTGGTGGCTGAGGTCCATCTTGATCTCCAAAGCTGCACCAGACTGAATTCCAGTGGGATCATTCAGGCCAGCAAAGTTCCTGCTGTGGCATGGATGCTGCTCCCTTTTCCTCCTAATGGCCACAAATTGACAGGCAACACCCTTTTTCTCCTGTTTTCCTACTTTCTCTCTTGTGTCTCAGTGATGATGCAGCCCAGAACCAAGGACCTTCTTTGCTCTGTCTTGCACAGCACTACCAGAAAGTTTCAGACAGGCACCATCTTAAAACTCGCTCAAGCTGGGAGTCCACAGGAGTGCCTGGGAGGGTCCAGTTAGTTTATATTCTGCAGTGAAACTTGCAGTATCATCATACACTGAGGAAGGATGGAGAGAAAACCTGCGTCATTTTTTTATTTTGCTTATTTTTTTTATTTTTTGTGAAATCATGATCACATATGGAAGAGACCGTTCCATCCATTTTGTCTGGGAATAGGAAATCTTTACTTGTCACTAGAGAATGGATATAGGATCCCTTTACCTGCCCTGTAAGCCTCAAGCAGCCCTAGCAGTATGGATAGTTGGACTATCAATATCTGGTTGCAAGATCACAGCATTAAAATCACATTTCAAGGGCTCAGAAAAATTCCTTGTCCCCTTTTTATTCCAGTGACTTTATTTAAAGCATTCAATATTTTCTATCATTTCTGTTTCAACTTATTTTTAGCCTTTTTTCGCCCTCAAATGTATTGAAGCTGACATAATTATCGCCTTGACTTCCCCAAAGGCATGTATTTACCTACTTGTTAAAAGGCTTTTTCCATGCTGCCATGCTGTTGCTGTGACAAGATGACTTTGAAGGCACAGTAGGTAAAATAATATTGTATATTGCACAGCAACCCCAACAACGAAATGTTAATTTAACCAATAAAGTAACTACAACATAATTATAATAATCATTACTCCGTATCTCTTAAAGGGGCCAGAAGGGGAATGCAGATTTGCCATTTAGTGCCCGTCAGCTTTGAAATTGCTACATAAATCACTCAGAGCATTGAAGTCTTGAGTCCTACAGCCCCTAACTCATGTAAAGTTTCCAGAGAAGACCAATGTGGTTTCCTAGCTGTCATCTTTCTCCTCCAGCTCCAGCTTTCCATCCTGGTACAGTTTTCCTTCTCAATAAATAGGAACTTCTTGGAGAGAAAGGGGGATAATTGAGGTTTTTCCATCCGAGTGCATCTCCAGATATGTCATTAATACCTCCTTCTGCTTCTTATTGTAGAGGTGGAGCAAAAGAACCATCTCTGAAGCCACATAACTTGGAGCCATTAACCCAGATGAGCAGCTGAAGGACTATGTGCTGCAGCAGCGAGGTGATACGGTGTCACCAACCCCCTGTCAAAGGTGCTGTGCTGTGCGGGGGCCGTATCATCCAACCCGCCAAGACTGGGTCCTGGGTCACATCTGGGGAGCGCGTGACTCCCAATGCTTTTATGTACCTGCACGTCCCTTCCATCAAAACTGAGGTTCAAAAGCCCCCGTGCTCAGCCAGTAAATCTGCAGCAGTGATGGCCATTTAAGAAGCCAGAGAGCCTACAGTGGAAAAGAAAGGGAAGGAGAGAGGTGGTGGGTCTTTTTGTGTTTTTAGGCATGGCCAGCAGATGTGATGAATTCAAAAGAAATGCGCTTGGCCTCTTGCTGAGGGGCAAGCTGGAAAACCTGTGGTTCACACTAACTGGATGGAAGATGATTTGAGGCTCTACAAGGAAATTAGTTCCAGCCTGTGCCCAGTGTTTCATGCATGGCATTGGAGGACTTGAGATGCCAGGGACGGAGCTCAGTTTGGAAATATTTCCGGTCCTGGTGAAATACATTTGTTTTCCTGCCCATGTAAAGCAAATTTACATTACTGGCCCAATCCCCAGCCAGATGCCAATGTGGCTTCTCTTTGTGATTCTCAAGATAGAATTAACTTGTCACAGAAGCAACAAGTGAGAAACAGAGACATATTCATCTTTGCTATGAAAAGAGGGCATAGGTCTATATTAACATTGATTTTGAATTTTTCTCCAGGATTTTTACATGGAAGTCCTTCTACGAGTTCACAATGTACTTTAGGAGTCACCATCAAAAATTAACATACCCAACCCTTGCGACAGGAAGGTTTTCAAGATACCACTGTGTTTCCCTTGTCTTAAAAAGCCATGGAAACCGCAGCATTTCGGGTAGCAGAGTAGAGTAAATCTTGGTAAATGCTGGACTGGAAAATACTTACGACTGCACTGTCCAAATCACTCCACATGAAAAGATGCACCTTTTTGTGACACCAGTCGGTATCATGAACTATATGGCTCAGACTGTCCTTTTGCACTAATAGCCTACATGAATCCAGCTAGATATTCCCTATATTTCCTTTTGTTACTCCTGAAGCTGATATTTCTTCTCTCCTCTCCTCTGGGGATATTTCAGGGACGGGATACTAGAATATTATCCACATTTCCATCCTTTGCTCTTACTAATGAGGAAATGTTCCAGTAACTCTTTCATCTGGGTTAAAGGAGAGGGGGTTTAAGCCATCTCTGCACGCCTTCTCGTCACCCCAGCGCTCCCAAGAGCATTTAACACCAAATCTGCAACCCGCCTGGCATTTCAGAGGTCTCACTGGTGAGAAACTTTCATTGTCACAGGCAAATGCCACATTGTACATTCTGGGATCTAGAGGCGAGAAAATGCAAACGTGCCTCTTTTTAATTTTCTCATCAGGTTAGGGGCATGTACATCATAGGGGTTAATTGTCAGAAACTTTAATTGTTACCCTATGACTCCTACTTCCCTTGTGTGTTAGTGGCACGCAGTCAGGGCTAATAGTGAGAAAATTTGACTGTAGCTCTACCACACTCTCTTCATTAGGCTAATGGAACATTTTCCTCTCATTTTCTCCCTAGGGTGGCTGTAGGAGTGCTACCTTATAATTGTTGCTCTTACTGTAATTGGCAGTAGTAGGAGTATGTATAATCTCATTGTCTTTCCTGTGTGGTGGTAGATTTATTTATGACCTATTGACAATTCCCAGCCAGCAGCGGCAGCGCAGTGAGTGTTGCATTAGCCTTTCCTCTCAGCAAAGTGAAGACTACACGAAGGCTGTTATTAACAAGAAAGAACACGAACTCAAGATGTCCCACGGGACCAAACATTACCATGAGCAACAGCAAACAAAGGTGCTGCTAACCCTGGAGATTCATGGGTATCCTGTTCCTAGGAAAAAAAAAAACATTCTTTGTGGAATTGCATGGTTTCTGGCATGCCTTGTCTCATTGGCAATAAAAAAAGGGTTAAATTCATCTCCAGAGTTATGACCTGCTTCAGCAGATTATCAGCACAAATACTGCTATTCTACCTTTAATCATCATTTGTTGAGACCGACGAGGCGCCAGTCCAGGAGTGCGCTTAAGCAAAGGTGATATCCCTGTTCTGCAAAGCACGTGGTGAATTTTCAGTCCTCGCTTTGGGACTACCCTGAACAGGGATGTAAACTAAATAAACCTGATCTTTCTTCTCTGATTTGATTGTTATTCTCTGTTTGATCGTTGAGTAACAGCTTGTGGGTCACAGCCAGACGCGAGTTTCCTAGGAGTACTTCCATCCAAACTGGCAAGCGCATCTCCATGTTCTTCCTATTCAAGAAATCCCTGTTCCTCCTGCCCCCAGAGCTGCAGGAAAGCTCTTTTGGTTAATCACAGATGAGTGTTTTTATAGAGCCCAGACCCTTAAGAAAGTTGGGGTTAGTCCAACGTGGGAAGCTTTCCTGGCTCGGAGAGCTCAGGTAGCACATCTTGCAACAGCCTGTGCATGAACACGGGCCCAGTGGAGCCAGGATCTGGGCCTGCGCCACTGTTTTACACAGTTTCAGCAGGACTAGCAGTGGCGGAGTAAATAGATTAAGTCCAGCACTGGGATAAGTCCAAAATAAAATACTGAAGTTATGTGGAAAGCAAATGTCTTTCCTTCTGCTCTTCATTTTATTTATTCATTTATTTCTCCTCAGGGTTTAAAAAAAAAAAAAAAAGAAAAGAAGAGAATAAAAACAAAAGGGGGGGGCAGGGGTAGGTGGTGAGGATGAAAGGAAAGAAGAGCTGACAGATTTGCTGGCTAAGGAGTATTAAAGAGACAGAGAGGAATAAAAGGTGTTTGCTGCTCGCTCCCACTTTACGCTTACGAGAAAGGTCTTGCTCACCTTTAGGCTTGTCGGACAGGTCTACCACAGCTCCCAGTGCTTGCCAGCCCAGGAAAAGCAGGTTTAGAGCTGGTCAAAGGCA
Source organism: Nothocercus julius (assembly GCA_013398735.1). Classification (NCBI taxonomy): domain Eukaryota; kingdom Metazoa; phylum Chordata; class Aves; order Tinamiformes; family Tinamidae; genus Nothocercus; species Nothocercus julius. Next base: position 368,895 of record VZSV01000060.1, on the reverse strand, counting down.
TTTCTGCACAGGCAGGATTTCCTCTTGCAGAGGCACTCGCCGGCTACGCCCCAGAATGCGACCCAGGTAATGAGCTTTGCTATTTGCCACATTGTGTGCGGGAGCTATTTTGGGAGACAAACCAGCTTTCCTCTGCTACTGAAACGCTTTGAACTCGGATGGGTTGTCTCAGGGCTGGCTCCGAACGATGATAGCCACAACCCACTCCGTGACATATTTAGTGCAATTCCCCTTGTGCCTGGGCTGCGGAGCCACAGCTGAGGAGGAAAGGGAGGAGAAAACCAAGACGAGATGGTGCCCAGCCGCTTTAGAAGCACCCCGAGCTAGCTAGGGGCACTTTGTGATGGAGTCGAAGGCTGGGTTGTTCAAAAGGGGCCTGATGGAGGTTGGACCTCCATCGAGGTGGGACCGGGAGGCTTAGGTTCTTCTAAGCATCTAATTCTCCAGGAGACACTTCGGATTTATTCACCTGGCCTACCCTCCGCCCAAATCCTGTGCCAAGTGTTTCTTGTGGGTTCATTCTTGGCCTTTCAGGGTATTTAGCTACTAGGAAACAGAAGAACAGGGTACTTAAGTGGAATTTAGTTAAGTGGCTATGGCTTTTAGGTGCCATGGTGAGTACAGGGATTAGATATATTTGGGGCTCTCTTGAAAGAGTAGAGAGACCATGGCCATCCATAGAAAGAGCTACTGGGAGTAGTTCCAATTGGAGCTTGACCTTAACATGGTGGAAAACAAAAGCCTGTAGTTGCCTTGCAGGAGACAGAGACAAGGTTGTCACCTGTGAAGGGGTCCTGGGGATTTGCACCACTGAAAATTTTCAAAGAGAAACAAACTCACAACTCCAGGAGGAGATGGACACCGTGGCAAAGCCTGTGATCTTTGAAACGCCCTCCTTTGAGCCTTGCATGTCCCAACAGTGACCATCTTGCCTTTGCCCTTAGATCCCACCAACCCATGCCCTCTCCGCTCCTGGCCCAGGTACTGAAGCTGACGGTGGCTGTGTTGTCCTTCCCACTGCTGTCACAGGGTCTGGTCCTCCTAACTTGAGTCTGCCAGGTCTCACTGGGTGCCAGGGGAAGTTTAGCTTGCAGGAGAAGGGAGAAGAGCCCTTTTCAGCACAGTATGAATGTGCTCCCACACAAGCCAGCATATACGTATCGATAGACAGAATGGATTTTTGGAATCAGAAGAGTGATTTTGTGCATCTTTTGCTGCATACAGATGAGCTTATTAAAGCAAAGTAGGTCAGGCACATGATATACCTGTATGATCTATGTAAAAGGCATTGGAGGTGTTCGTTGGGCTGGGAAACTCCACCCCAGCAGATTTTTTCTTCTTTATAGGACAGACTTGACCAGAACCAAATTGTCTTCTCAAGAAAACCGGTAGCAACCACTCCCCATTGATTTCAGTAAGACCAGTATTTCAGCATCGTTCACTGGTCTGTACGGGAGGTATTTCACTGGGCTCACCAAAGAAATTACTCTGTGTGGAAAACATGGGCTCGAGAAGAAGCAGCAATCTGGGAAGTGAACCATCATTGTATTATCATAGACATTACCACCCCATATACCCTTCCCATTTCCATTTCCTCTTTAGTCTAGACCAAGAAAGTTTCCTCTTAAAAGCTAAAGAAATATCTGTGCCTACCCCGCACTGGAAAAGAGGCCTTCAGAGCAGCCCTATCTCAGTTTTCTGTTGTTTGCGGGCTGCTTGGCCAGCTGTGCCCACTCAATGTAATCTATCCAGATGTGTCCAGACTGCAGGGCCCCAGGCGTGGCCATGTCTGAGCTCGCCAGGCTCACTGGGTTGGTGGAAGCGGGTGCGTTTCTACAAATCGGGCACAGATTCGCCAGATATTTTGAGCATAACATCAAGTAAACACATGCCCGGGCTTTTACATATAAATCTTCTTTTTTTCAGGTTTCTGGAAGCATGGAACAGTCTTGGCCATGCTGGGACAGCCAGCTCCAGGGAGAGCAGAGCAAGGCAGAACAACCGCCCGAAGGTCGACGTCCGCCCTGTCTGAGTCACCCACGTCGTCACTTTCTAGGGCTTGACAGCACCGGAGAGGACAAAGGTCCTTTCATTTTGTGCTTAACATGAGCAAACCTGCAAATGAAAGCGAGGGCACAGCGGGGATTCCAGCAGCAGCAAGAATTTCTTTCCACAAGATGTAACAGGTCGTACAGCAACCCGCCAATGTGGGCAGTGACTGTGATCGCTGCTCATCCACCCCAGCCTTGCAGACCCAAGACGAGCCAGAGGGCCTCATGTTTCAGACTCTTGCCCCGAAAATTTTTGAACACTTTTACAGGATCCTAAATCAATAAGAACGATTTTGCAGCACGAGAGAGTTGTTTGCATGGTGGCAATGTCCACTGCTAGAGCCTCCAAAACAAGAGAGCAAGAGAGAGTTACAGCTCCCCACACTCCGATTGACTTCATTAGTGGCAAAAGCATTTTCTGGTTGCTGATTTTAAGCTGATTTTAGGTTTGTGCAGCTGAAGACAGAAGAGGTCTGCCCGCCTCCGCTGCCCTCGCTGTGCCTCCTACCTCTTCATGGTGACCATCTGCCAGGTCTGCTCCTGGACCCAGCTGAGAGTCAACTGAGTTTTCTCCTGGTGCTCTAATGACTCTTCTCCTCAACTCACATGACCAACGTACAGATGTTGATACTTGTCTGTAGGCTGGATATGGCCCAGGTCTTCATTCCACCATCCTCCCAGACAGACTTCACCAGTGACTTCTCACTTGTGGGGGCACCTGAAGGTCCTACCACCTTCGCCTGCTGTTAGATCCATCACAAGACATTTGCCTCCAGCTTGTGGAAATTAATCTTTCCCTTGTGTGCTCCCTAGCAAAATGCACCATCCAACATTATCAAACCCAGCTGGTCTGCATGACTGAGTAAGAGTCAGTTTGCTAATTGGGAAAAGTTTAATGAATTTTTGTTTTATAAAAAAAAAATGATTATTTTATATTACCAATGTGTTCATTTGAAAAATTCATTACATGTATGTATTGTGTTTTCATGTAAATACCTCTGCCAAAATGTATTAGCAAAGAATACAATATTATGGTTCATGGTTCATGTAGTATCTGAAAGGAATAATTGTATAACTAATCAGTGAAAACAAAGCAAATGTTCCTCTTGCGCTTGTACAATAAAAAAAAAGAATTAAAACTATTCAGGCTCAAAAATGCAAATATGCCATATTTCCCATCAGCAAGAAAATAAAAAATTAATATTTAAAAACTTCATATGAGATCCAGAGACTCTTGGATTTTTTGACAACCTCACTGCATGGTGTGGGTCCAGCCTTGGCTCAAAACACTTCCCCATATGCCTTGTTTCACCCCCAAAAAACAGTTCAGGGCTGGTTTGTACTTGGATTACTTATTGTTTGGGGTGGACTTTAGCAGAAACTTATCAAATGATGTCTACATTGTCAGGGAATAACAGGAGCTTTTTCGTATAGGGAGAAAACCTTGGGGTCCAGCGGTCCCTCAAAGCCTAAGCTGGTGCTGAGGTGCAGTCTTTAGGCTAGGGCAAGGGTTGGCTGAGGTGCCTGCAGCCCATGTGACAGGGAAGGGGACAAGGGACCCTGCGAGGGACAGGGAGCCCAGCAAGGGCAGGAGCGGGAAAAAAAACCCAGTCCCGTAGGGGCACCACAGCGACTCTCTGCTCCGGGCGCTGGGCTGGCAGGGGGGAGCACATCCTTCCCATGGCCTTGATGCAGCAGCTGCTCCTAACGCCGCATCCTGCCATGGTCCCTTGGTGCCCGAAGTGCCCTTATGCGGTGGCACGTCCCTCCTGCATGGCCTCTGCTCCAGCTGCTGCCTGCCCTGCTGTGGTTTGCCACCTCTCTCTGTTGTGCCAATGGACACAGCTTAAGCAATCTGGTCTCGCGAGTGGGGATGGAGGATGGATGCAGGGAAAGCTTCCCATTCCCCTTGCTGCCAGAGACACCATACTGTAGGACTGTCCCTCCAACCAAGTGGCTGTAATGAACTGCATTTAACGATGGCAAGAACCCAGAGCAAGGAGAAGGGAGAAAGGGGAAATGCCAGTGGGGAAGAGTAAGCCAGGTGCCAGCCGTGGCTAGTCAGAGAAGCCAGAGCAAAGGGACAGCACAAGCAATGGAAAAAGAGAATGAGATTGACCTCTAGGGCCAGCAAGGGTTGGCAACAGATCCCAGCTGAGACACAGGTGCTTCCACAAAAATCAGTAAGATTTTTGGTCAGTCATGATTAAGCAGGGGAAACACAGGTGTTGGTGCTCCAAAAAAGGTGACGGATTCGTGCCTGGAAGTGCCACCAAGGCAGTACAAGGCAAATGCTGCATGCACAGGCCTGTGCACGTGTTGGGACTGATGCCCACTAGTGACACACTGTGTGCAAACCAGTGAGCATTGATGTCCTGCAGCACATGGATCTCCTTGAAGGCCATCCTGGCACCAGAAGGGGACAGCCTGTCCCTTCATCTGCAGGGGTCATAGGCCCTGCTCACCTGAGACCCAGGAGCGAGCAGGGAAGCAGAGGAATCTGCTGCCTGAAAAGCCTTAGGAAGGGATTAAACTCCCGGGCAGCAACAGTGCAGAGAGTCAGGCCCAGGGCTAAGCAGCCAGCTGTGATGGTCCTTCCCTGGGGAAGATTTGGAAGATTCCATCGGAACCCTCAGGGTGCAGACAGCAGGGAGAGGACCCTGGAGACTGTGGAAGGGCTTACCTGGGATTACCTGCCAAACACTGATAGGAAGCACCCAGCTGGTATCTCTGAGGATGTGTGGTGACCACTGCTGTGCTTCGGATGCCCAGGACCTGCATGGAGTCCATGTGCCCTGGCAGATTTCTTAACAGATGAAGCAAGGAAAAAAAATCACCATCTGCACCAGTTTGAGACTTTCAGACTTTCTGACAATGCCTATTGCTGGGTGATGTGAATCCCAGCGCTGATGGTTGAGTTTGGACACAAAACACTTGCAGTCCTTGGCCCAGCAGCTGGGATGCCTCTTTTCCCAGAAACAGACTCATTCCTGCAGAACGGGCAGCAGCCGCAGCACTAAATTATTAACCACCTCTGGGCTTGCACCACCTCCCTGAGCCCAAGCCAGACGAAAGAGCTCACAGAGCCATTTCAAAATAATTTGAGCAGTCCTGTGATAGCCTGGATGGTTACCGATACAAAACAGACAGAATTATATTAGCGGGTGCCTTCCCTGTGCCCTGAGAAGGAGGATGAGGGGCAACACAGACGCTGCTTCTCCCCGCTGTCTCCACGCAGTTACGGTCCTGCCTGAGCGTGCACTAGCTCTCTGTAACCACCAGAGTGTGCCTGAGCCACAGTTTTGGGAAAAAAAATGTTAGCATTTTGCTAAGACTCCTTTAAACCCATTCTGCTCTCTGAATCTTGATATCACAGTAAGTCATCTTGCAGAGGAAAGGGAGATTTTCTGTTCTCCTCTTCTTCCTTTCCTCCCTGGAATAAGTTTGTAGCCCTCACCACAGGGGTAAGGATGGACAGGATGGACAGGAGTGATGCGGCAGCCCCATGCTGAGATGATTCTGGGAAGTCTCTGCCCTTGAGAATCCACGTCTCCCCTTGCCATCTGCAAGGGAAAAGTCCTGGCTTTGGCCCAGTTTCCTCCCTCTCTCTCCCTGCCAGCAGCGTGGAGAGCATGGGGCAATCCAGGACTGCGGGAGAGGGAAAGGAGATGGTTCCTGCAGGTTGGAGGCATAGAGAAGTCTGTTCCATGAATCCCAGGAGGGAGATGTGGGCTGGGCGACATATCCCTGTAATTATTCACATAGGCCTGCTACATATACATTTGCAGATATATGTATATATATATATATATATATGCTTAATATATATGTGAAGAGTAAATACGAGGAAAAATGGTGAGGGTCAGCAGCTCTTCTGCTCTATGCACTGTGAGCTGAAGAGGGGAACTTATTCTGCTTCCATCTTTGCAATCACAAAATTAAAGTTTCTGCCTTGATCTCCACCGGTTCCTTGTCCAGGGCTGCCAGCCTGACTCTAGATGGGTCCCAAATGGCACCGTCACATCCTCCTGAAATTGGAGCAAATGTGGGTTTAGGAGTCACTTTGTCTTCGAAGGTGGACAAGATCCACTCTCCATGTCACTGCGGAAGAAGCGGAGGTGACCCAGATGTGGCCACCTTCCTGAGACCTTGTCCCTGCACTGGAAAATTGAGGGGACACTTTCCTCTGGATGGGCATCCAGGATCCCTCCACCCTCTTGACTTCTGAAATAAGCTCATTCAAAACAACTTTTGTTGTATTAATTCAGCAGTGTTGGGCCCTTTGTGGGGGGAGGCTACTTGTTCTTTCTATGCATGCACATAAATGTTTTCTCCCCATCCTTAGTTACACAGCAATCTTGGGGACACATTCTGGCCAGTCTTCCTGGCTCAGATCTGCTTCTCCCAGCAAGGGATAGATCTGGAGACTTTTTCTGTCTCTCACCACCCTTAAGTAAGATTAAAATATTGTGGCTAGTAAAATCACCTGGGTGAAAAAAGAGTTCCATGCAAATACGGACAGATCTCTTTCACATGTTTTGAATTATACCTTACGAGTGAGGCAGTGGTGCTAACAACACTGCAATATAACAGTTAAATACAACAACAACCGAACCGGAATATAAATGTGACTAATGAATAACTGTGTGAGTGCTATTGAGTTCTGATGGGCATTGAATTCTTATTTTCACGGGCCTATCTCTGCTACCTCCAAGATTTCATTCCTGAGCTCAGCTTGGAGTCAAGCATTACTTATTTGTGGATAATTACTTTTCTCCTGATTTTATCTTTTGGTACTGATCAACACAGAATTTCCCTGGAATTTTATCATACACTTCTATCGTGCAAGTATTGGGATCTGTTGGATTAGACACCTTCACAAAAAACTTGAGATTTGACTATCCTAAACAGCTCTGTACTATCAGCAAACAGTGGGTCCTCACAGTCATCTCTTCTCCTGATAATTTCCAAATATTTTGAACAGCATGAGTAGTTATTCGAGGAGATCCTGCTGATAAAATGTCCATGGTGAAAAACTCTATTTTAAATATACATATTTTGTTTTCTCTCTTTAAAACATTTAGTAATTTTGGCAAGGAGTTTCCCTCTTACTCCATGACATCGTCATCTCTTCAAGAATTTATTGTGAGAAATCTGCTAAAAGCTTTCTGTAATAGCAGACCTTCCTCACTCTTGGATGCTTCCAAGCATCTTGTTATATAAATTAGATTATGCATCTTGCTAATTTGCCTGCTAATGGAAACAGGACCTGCTGGTCTGTGGTTTTAAGGGTATCCCTTACAACACTTAACATAAGAAAAACCACATTGAATCAGACTGATTCAAGCAACACTTGGTTTTAGGTCTCTAGCACTGGCCAAAGTCAACGCCTAGGAAGAATGTAAGTGCAGGATGAGCATAAAGTAGTATTTCCACTGATACTATCTCAGTCTTCTCCAATTTGCCTCTCAGGATCTTCCTGAGCCAGGGGTGTTGGTAGGATTTTAGTAGCCCTCAGTGGCTGTTTCTGCCTGGCCTCTTGAACCCATATGAACTGTTGTCACTCACAATTCCACTTTAGATATTTTTGCTAAACCTCTCCTGTAAAAAGGGACCAGAATTGAGCTACTCAGGATGGAATGAGTCATGGATTTACACCATGGTATAACAATGTGAAAAAAAATGGTGTCGCATTTACCACTTTCCATTCCTTTGATAAGTGTCATTGTGTTTATACTATTTTTTGTTACACTTCTGAGGCTTATTTTCTCTTTATAATATTAAAATTCAGGAAGCCTGACATTTTATATTCTGCATGTTTCAGAGGATGCTGGAAAACATCCAGTACTCATTTTATCTCTCTGCTTTTTGGACAGTTTCAGTGTGGTCTTTTTCCTTTCACGCAGAATTAAAAGACCATATAACAGGTTAGCTTTTCATGCTTTATTGTTTTAAACAATTGGTTTAATTTAGGGCCCTTTTGTGTTCCCTCTTCACAGACTGTGTAATCAATATGTTTGCTGGCAACTGAAGACCTCATGAATGTATGTATATATTAGAGGATAAATGAAGAAATTACATTTTTAATTCATTGACACAAGTATTCACCCCCACAACATGATTTTGAGTTTAATCAAGAAATAAAAACTTGTGAGCCCAAACAAAACATCTTGACTTTCTCATTTCAATTGCTAAATGCTCACCCGGGCTGCATATGAATGAATTGCAGACCAGAAATTATGTGCATAAATTATTTGGCAAACAAGTCTGAGTAACGAACAAATGTGGGTGAATTGCTGCGTTGGGGAAGAGAGAGAGAGGCATGATTCATTCAATCACCTGCTCATTATGTCTGATTCCCCAGGCTCAAATTAGGCAATAATCAAGGATCCTTCAGCACAGTGGCTGGGGATGAGTTCAGATGGGTTGTGAGCCAGGAGACACAGGATTTGGGAACTGCTCCATAACTGTGGCCAGTGCCCACAGCCTCCAACGCTCCCCCAGAACACCGAAGCCAAGAGGCAGTTCAGATGCAGACACTCAGACAAAAGTCTGGAAATTACAATCCCTGATCTCACTTTAAATAAAAATTGAGCGTCTCTGTGCAAAATAATAGTTTAGTATTGGCTTCATCCAAACCGCCTGCTATCTTGTAGCGTAAGTACACATGGACAGGTAAAATACATCTCGTGTTGTAGCTGAGCTTTGGCACTTGGCCTTGGCGCAGAGCATGCAGTGAAGTCTAATGAGGCTTTCCCCTGCAAGCCCTGTTGTTGAACAACTCACAGTGGCTGTGAGTTTTTTTCAGCATATCCCCAAGGGTAAACCTCGCTGAGGTGTTGTTTGCAAGAGGACCTTGGCTTCGGCAATGGCCCGCACAGTAGGCAGGTTATGTTAAGGATACGTCACCCTTTGCTCTTCTGTCTCTTGTGTGACCCCTTCCTCTTACACAGGATAGACAGAGATAATGTTGTGGTAATGTACATCCACAGAGCTCAATAGTCACTACCTGAAAATGCGGAAATGATACATGGACCAAATTAGATGCACATGTGTGTTCCCAGATGTGATTACAGAACAGCTTTAAGATAAGAGTGATTTAGGAGATCTTTACCTCTTGAATAAGGCTGCCATCTAACCATTTTTTCAAAGGACCATTAGCCTTTCTTCACGCAGTAATATTGGCCCCTTGGATTTTGAGGGACAGATGTTTGAATAGGACTTCTGGAGACGCTGTTTTTGATGAAGGACCCCGACAGTCCTGTACAGTTTACCCTCTGAGTGTGATCTCTCGCCGGCAGCTGCTCTCCATCCCGCCGCGTCCTCAGGCTCACCCCTTTGCTTGCTGCGCCCATGCACCACGCGAAGTTCAGCTTCACTGCTGTGTGTCCTGCCCTTTTCCCTCATGGTGCATGTTTAGTAGGTCTGACATTTTAGGAGAAGCACCGTGCTAACTGTGCTAGACACTCGGAGCATGTCAGAAAAAAAAAAGGCTGTATCCAGACATCGCCCAAGCTGTATCCACCCATCACTCAAAGATTAACAAAAATATCCTGCTCCTGAAGACGGGAAGCTTTTTAGTTACATACCTCTCTGATCTGATTTTTGATGTCTTGATCTTGTGGCTGAATTACATAACACGATGACAACTGTAGAGAGAGCTGTAGGAGGAGATTTCATGTGCAGTCACAGTGCTAGACAGGCTATTAGCACTAGCCAAAATGGGCTGTGTTCTGTTATGTGTCACAGACATATTTTCAGGATCTGCCCCTGAAACACCCACGGCCTCAGACTGGCTACAATGCTCATTCAGTGCTCAGGCAGCTTGGAATATGTGTTTGAAATGCCTTGAAGAATGCAGGTGGCACTTTCCCCTTTTAAAGAAGGGAAGTAGCAGGAGCAGGAAAGAGATTAAAAGGAGCATAATGGAGTCACGTAGTGGAGAAACAGGTTTCTGCTGTACAAGTCCATCGTCACGTTGACAGCTTTGCCATTAAATGTTGTGTAGATTTACGGACCTATTGTCTGCTCCAAAGGCTGTAGTAGCCAGTGGCTTTTTTCCAATGTATGGGCTTTAGATCAAGCTCTTAGTTGTCATGGCTTTGTGCAGGGTCATCAAGCGGCATCAGTGAATAACAGAAAATAAAGTGTTCTGAGGTTCTGAGAAAATATATAGTCAAGGAAGATAGATAGTTCAGCTAAATCTGAACTTCGGTTCTGCTGACCATCAAAACAAGCATAAAGGTGAGATTTCCAAGCAACTTCTACTGCAACCATTCTCCTCCAGCTACTTCTGATTTCCTGAGTATCAGTACAAGGTTGTGCAGAATATACTGTTAGGGTCATTTAGAGGATATTTTTGAAAACATTAAAAAAAAAGATGCCTTGAACTATTCTGGGTGCTGGAGGTCACACTTTTCTGCCTTCAAAAAGAATCTGGAAGCTTATATTTCCTCACTAAAACCAAAATCCCACTTCATATCTCCGGCCCTGCATGAATCAACTAAGCTTCAATATGGAATAGGCAGCATGAGTTAAAATCTTGCCCTAGGAAAGTCAGAGTTGAGTTATTGTTCAGTAGCATCAGGATCTGATTCAGTGTGAATGGAAAAAAAGTTAAGGCAAAGTTATGAGAGCCCAGTCTGCAATATACTTAAACCCACATCTAAGCTTAAGGTCATGACTTAGTCACATTCAAGTACTGGATATATTGGTCTTAAGTGAATAAAAATGGGTTTATGCACGCACAGCAATAAATTTTAAGGATGATGTTTTAAGTTGCCTAATTCCCTGCAGCATTTTGGAGTTTCTGTTTCCAGCTATTTTAAATATCTGCACCATGACTAAGAGAGAGAGTGACAAGATCAGGACTGAGGCAATGTGCTGTGGAGCACATGGCATGTCGCTTTTCAGGTCACCTACTCTACCTCTCTGCTCCTTGGGGAGTCATGTTAAAGGGGATATTTGACATTGCAGTATCATATAGGAGAATTGAAGTTTCATATGCCCCTTTACACTTAAACACTTGTTTAATAGTCAGTGTAATGTAATCTTTAATATAATTACTAATTTATTCAAATTTATTTATAAATAAATAAAAATTTATTAAATACATTGCTAGTTCTGTTCTCGGTATTCTGCCAGTAGAGTTAATAAAATGAGTTATGTGGTGTGAGCTTCCTGTTTGTGATGCAAAATCCACTTTTTGACAATGGAAGACTATTTCATTGCTGCAATCTGAATAAGACCAAGATAGGAAGATAGAAGAATCTTCTCTAATCTATTCCTGTAACAAGGCAGGACCGACTGCGCATTTTTTCGGTGTTGGGAGCTTTCAGTAAGTGGATAAGTGCTCCTTTTTTCTACTTTCTTTTTTTTTTTCCACAGAACTCCAAATCACGCTCTTGATCTCCAGCCTGTCTCTGGGTAATTGTTTGTTCCTTTCTAAGCAAACCACCTTGCACTTGTCCTTATCAGTGCCCTCCTCTTTCTGTCCCTGTCCTCTGATGTCTTCGCAGTCCATCCTTGCATTGTTTTGTCTCAAAAAGCAACAAGCATCACTTCTCACTCACCAAAAATGTTGAAAAATACACAGGCTCTCACACAGCGTTTTATTCTTTAACATACAGTCACAGAGAATTATTCTCTGAAATGCTCTATACTTCCCCTTTTGTAATTTCATATATACCATGTCCCCTTGGCCTACTCATAAGAATATCCTGACAAAAGTCTTACTGGTGTCAAGACTTATGATTTATGCTGTTTCTCCCCTGTCTCAGAGCCTGCTACCTTGCCATGGAAGGAAAAGAGATTGGTTTGACATGATTTGTTCTTGACAAATCCATATTGACTGTCACTAATTTCCTTGTTTTCTCCTAAATGCTTACAAATTGTTTGATTAATTTGTTTCAGTATTTTTTAGGAAATTGAAGATAAGCTAATGTGTCTATAATTCCTAGCTCCTCCTTCCCTCCTCCTTCTCCTTGATAAGTTTCCATTATCTCCTTCATCTGCCACTGTCTTAAAAAGGTATTTATTCCCCTTAATATTTCTTGCTGCAGAAAGTCAACCAGCAAGGAAAAAAGCAACCAGCAGAGGATCTTCTAAAAGGACTAACATACTAATGCCTTTAAATATGCCAGATTATACTTTAAATAGTTTTAGGCAAATTATTACTTGTTTTTTTTTCAAAGGACTTTCATGTTGGTTTACCTCTGCTCCTGCTGAAGTAAAAAAGAAATAACTCACTGTCTCCACTGGAAGCTCAGAGATTTTAAAAATTCATTTCCCTAACTTCAGAGTTATTAAATGTATATTGAAAAGGTAAATGGTAAATATGAAATCTGCTATTGTGCAGATTTCAGCAAATAAGCTTGAAAGGGCACATGCTTTTAAAAAATAGTATACATATACTATAAATACATTTTCTTTTGTCTGACAGCTGTAAAACATACCTGACTCAAGCGGTCTGAGTTTAAAACTGTTGACTGGTGTCACTGCAAGAAAGCGTGCCTGCATTTCCTGCCAGCGTGCTCCTTTCACACAGTAAAGTGGGATGGGTCAGAGTGCGTGGGTGAGTACTTCAGGTAAGAAGATCAACACACTGACTTGCTCAAGTTAAAACACCTCCTTGTGCAATACTGAGAGCACCCAACAATGATGGAACAAGCAGTCAGACAGATGAGAAAGCCAAATATGCTGAAGTCTCACAGCTCTTTTGCTTCTTGCCAGGCATTGTTTTTGGTGGAGTTGAGCCTACACACACTAGCTGAGATCTTAGCTACTGCCTTTAACTTCACAGTGGCACACTGACTTTTCAGGTACATCATGTCTGCAGATTCCCTCCCCACATCCTTTTCCATCCTTTTCTGAGAAAGGGTTTGAAAGAGAAGAGCTGTCCCTGGCTATTTGCCAGGAAGTGCATCATTTAAAATCAATCATTCCTCATTAGCTTCACAGGCTGGACGCTTGGCACAGTGGAATCGATGCTCTTCTATGAAATCATCTCTAAATAAACATCTCCACTCTTATATACATTTTCCCTTGGTTTCTAAATACGCATAAAGCCCTGATGCAACACAAAGGCAGGGAGATTCCTCCTGCCCCTTCTGTGGTTTCTCTCAGTACTAGAGAAGGCTGCTGTGTCCCCACAAGGCTGGGAGAAGACCTCTAACAACACCAGAGTCTTGGCACAGAAGCAAAGACAGGAAAAAAGCTCTTTTTGAAAGGCTCGAGAGTTCCTTATTAGAAACAGCATTCCCGAATGTGCCTGCTGGCCTCATCTCTTACTCCTCCTGCTCAGCCATGATCTTCTCCTTCCATAGAGAGTAGACAAGGAAAAGAGAGGCCACCTGCAGTGACCAAGGCCTCAGAGAAGCTTCACCTGTGGTAGAAATCTACAAACTGGAAACGGAATAAATAATATCATGACTGACATTTTCCACAGATCTCCACTCATTTATCTATTTATTTGTTTATTTATTGCATCTCTCAGATCTCTCTCACTGTCATTTCAGGCTTGATTTCAGTGTAGCTACAAAGGTGAAGATGGCAACTGCACTGGTGTGTTCGTCTTGGCACTACAAGTCTCTGTCTGGCGTGGAGACAAATGTCACATCCCCAGAGACTGCTGTCAGAAGAGATGCAGTGACTTTGGCGTGTTCTTCTGGCAAAATAAGCATGGTTTACAGCACAGGGTCACTGTTGTGGGAATTTGAGAGGCTGGAGTGCTGTCCAACACTACCCCCTTGTGATTCCTCTTGTTACAACACTCTTTCTAAGCCAGTTTTTCCAGAAGGACTGTTTTACATGAAGATTCCCTTTCTGAGCAGCACAAAGCCTTCCATTTAAACAGACGGTTTGCTCAGTGGGAACTGAACAACATTTGGCATGTACACACACATTTTGTTTTTACTGAATTCCTCTTTCACGGTGACTATAACCTTACATAATTTGGTATATATGATAATTTGCTGTTTCAGGAGCTCAGACAGACCTGCTATTTCCACCTACGGCAGCACATGTTGCATTTCCTGTCTAAATGCAGTTAGGTGCAGAAGTTCTAGATATGTTTATACTGCCTTACTATCACTTGGTATTCATTTGAGGTGCAGGGGACAGAAGTCAAGCTTTAATTGAATGGCGGCATCTTTGCCCACGCAGTTCATTGCTTGGCTCTGAAGAAATCACAGCTCAGCTAGTGTGGCCAACGCAGTGCTGGGGAGTTACTACCTCAGGTCCCTTCTTTGTTAAACATTGACTTACTCCTACTGTTTGCTTCCCCTGATTAAGTGCAGCTCAATATTCTGCGTGGAGCTTAACATCCCAATTTTGGGTGCAGCTGAAATGTTGCTGTTATTATGACAGGGAACATGACATGTTCATATGTCTGTTCTCCACGAAGGTTTCCTTAAGAGTAACTGCAGGGTTGATTCAGTGACCAGATACTTCCCTTTAAAGTCTAAGAGGAAAAGAAGGACCATGAATAGCTCCCTTTCTCTTCAGAGATAACACAACTTTATAGGAACAGTTCCCTAAGTGTGTACTGCTTTCTTTACAGACGAATTAGCCACAGAAACCTCCAAGGTCACACAAAACAATGAAGTAGAAAGACAATAAGCTTGTGTTCAGGTCCCACCCCGGCTTCAGAGGAAGCAGAGGCCGCAGTAGTGTGAGGATGCTCACGCTGACGAAGGTTCGAAAAGCCGTGAGAGAAACGAAAGGATCAAAAATGCACCTAAAGTTACAAAACAACATGGTACATGAACCAGCCACATCTGGTTCAGAAGATCCATTTAAAAAGCACCAGCTTTCTTTCCTGTCACCCTAATACAAACAAGAAGTAAGAGAAATGATAGACAGCACAGCGTTTCCCACTGAGAACTTATCAACGGTGGTCCTAGGACACCTTTTACCTAATTTCAGTGTGTTTCAAATGAACTGGCTGCACTGAGGTCCCATTTTTGATGGGATGATGCCGCCTCGGGGACACAAGTCATCCGACCTTGTAAATCTAGTTTGGGATGAGCTGAATCCTACCCTAAAAGTGCCTCCATGGACGTCAAAGGGGATGACAGGCCACGGGCTCAGGGGTGCCTGCACTATGTGCACCTTTGGCCACATGGGATCTCGCTGTGGACAATGAACTGTTAAGATCAACATCCAAACTAGGACCTTCTGGGCTTGGACATGGTTCAACAGGTCCTGGAAGTGGAACAAAAATAAATGTTTACAGTATTGCACACGAGAGAGGCTTTTTTTTTTTTTTTTTTTTCTTTTCCCCATGGTACCTGTGACCTCACTGCAGTAACACAGTCTGTTTTTATGAAAACAGCCACATCATTTTCACCCTATATGACAACTGAGGAGCCGGGTTGCCTTCCTCGCAGGGACACCACCGTTAACATGCAGGCTCGGACGCTACCGCACTTCTGCAACATGGCAAACGAGAGCTGAATTTGGGCCGTCACTATGTGACATTTGTTTGAATTTGGGCCGTCACTATGCCGACATTTGTTTGCTCTTGCTGTTCAAACGGAGCGCGGTGAACTCCGCTGCCCTGCCGGAGCAGCTCAGGCCCACGAAAGCCCCCGGGTGCCCGAGAAGCCCTTTAACTCCCTCGCGTCCACCCAGAGCTTTGCCTTTTCTCCCACTTTACCTCAGAACTTCGCAATTTGCAAACGGAAGCCTGAAACTCCAAGGCCTATTTTCCTCGTAATTAAAGAACCTTGTTAGGACATGTAGCGAAGTTACCAGATTTTCCCTAAGCCCAGAGCTGCCACTGCCTTGAGAAGCAACTAGGAGAAAAGGGGTTTTAAACACAGGAGACCAGGGACCTTCTTTGGCCAAGGAAGCAGCACCGTTCTGCTGCCTTTTTAAGGGGCATGTGCTCATTAATAAAACCATCTGAGTATAAACACCATAAGGATTTATTTATTGGAGTGAGCAGTGTATTCCTATGGCAGAAATTAATTGGTTATGGAGAGTGGCAAAGACTGGTGACTTGAGAGAGGGCGCAGCAGCAGAAAAAGCCATTATTTCAGCGAGGATTTCTTCAAATTCGACTTGAGGGCAAAGCGACAGAGAAAGTGTCTCCTTGAGCGAGGTCCCCCCAATTTATTTATTTGTTTGGCTTTGCTGAGGCCGGAGGGCCCCTCCCGGCGGTGCCGGGCGCCCTTGGCGGGCCCCGCGGCCACCAAACCACGCGGCGCGCGGGCCCGGCGGGCGTTGCCAGGCGGCGCCGCCACGGGAGGAAGTGTCGCGAGGGCTGAC
>VZSV01000060.1:319902-352235 GCA_013398735.1 Nothocercus julius | reverse complement strand
TTTTGTGTCGCTCTCTCCCGTAGGACATGGCCGAGGTACCGCCGGGGCCTAGCAGCGTCCTGTCCCCGCAGGGGGACGCGCTCTCCCCCTTCCTCGGAGGAGGAGGAGGGGGGGCCGCAGCTTCCTCCTCCTCCTCCTCCTCCTCTTCTTCCACCGCCGCCGCCGCCGCCGCCTGCACCGGCGCCCAGGACGAGGAGGCCGAAGAGGAGGAGGAGGAGGAGGGGGAGGAAGAGGAGGAGGAAGCGGCGGGCGGCCGGGAGCAGCAGCAGCAGCGCGGAGGAGGCGACGGCAGCAAGGGGGGGCCGCAGCAGCAGCCGCCGCGCCGCCCCCACCGCCACCATCGCCACCCCCCGCACCACAACCACCAGCTCAACGGCCTCATCAGCCCCGAGCTGCGGCACCTGCGCGCCTCGCTCAAGGGCAAGATCCTCAGCGCGGAGGCCGCGGCAGGCGCCGAGGGGCCCGAGAACAAGCGAGCCGGCAAAACAACGGGCTCCGGACAGCAGCAGCCGTCACCCCCCGCGGCCGCAGCGCCCTGCTCGGCCCCCCTCAGCAATCACCTCCCTCCGCAGCCCAGGACTGCGCCCTCCCCTCCTCCTCCTCCTCCTTCTCCCCCGGCAGCAGCAACAGGGGACAGGAGCCAGGTTGCTGCCACGGCTACGACTGCTGCTAAAAGTGCAGCCCGCAATGGACTGGCAGGAGGGACTGGCTTGGAGGAGGAAGAGCAGGAGGAGGGGGATGAAGGAGGGCAGGAGGAGGAGCCCCTGCAGCTACTCTCTGAGTCCCTAGCAGCAGCCTGCAGTTTGAAAGGCTCGGGAACGGACTCTCAGCCCGAGGAGGACCTTACGATACGATACGTGCGATATGAGTCTGAGCTGCAGATGCCCGATATCATGAGACTGATCACCAAAGATCTGTCTGAACCCTACTCCATTTATACATATAGGTATTTTATCCACAACTGGCCACAACTTTGCTTTTTGGTAAGTGCCTGGGGTGGCAGCAATTGGGGACGGTTTCGGGCTGGGGAGGGGAGGATTAAAAGGGTGACATTTGTGGAAATAATTATATTTTTTTATATGGATAAGTGGAAAGGATGAGCTTTTCTGGAAGTACTTTCCACTTACTTAGTACTTTCACTAATGACTTGTCCTCACCTCATGCACCCGTATAGATCCTACGGCCAAAGTTCCTACATTCTTGAGTAGATGTCTTGAGCGGTGGTGAAAGGGTTTGAACACAGAGCTGATGTTCAGGAACTCAGGGGTTGTAATCTTGATTTTGACAGTGACTTTTGTGATCTATGGCAGCTCACTTTTATTGTTCCGCCTCATTTCTTGGGCTTGCATTAGAAAAAAAAAAAAAAGTATTTAGCCCATTAGTTTCTTATGAGCGCTTAGTAATTCTTGCACAATGGTTTTGAAACAGACCTCAACATGGCTAGCCTATAAGTATTAAGTGACGTATGGAGAGACAGTATTAAAGATTTTGAAGACTTTCAGATTTGCCATCTTACTTAAAAAAAAAAAAAAAAAAAAAAAAAAAAAAGACCCAACTGTTGCTTTGTACAGCTGTGATGGTATATGTGGCGTTACAGAAGTTTTCATGCTCATACTTTCTTGCAATACTAACGATATATTTAGTTTATCTTTCTTCATACTGTGATATTGAAAAGATTTAGAAAGACTGCCTCAAAACTCTATCAATATTTAGTACTTCTTATGGAAGAACAACTCCTGGGCAGTTTTAGAACTTGCATCTCAGTTGAGAAGCCTGTGGTTAGGATGCTCATCCATCCACAGATACATGAAACTGAGTGTAGTTTGGCCTGAGGGGTGTAGGTGCATAGTAGGACCTTAGTTGTGCTTGATTTTCTTCAGAACTGAAGATTTATGGGAGCATATAGTACTTTTTTGCTAACATAAATGATACATTTTTTCTTTCTTGAGGCTTTAATCAAGGCTGGACGTTCTTCTCAAGGTTTTTTTTTTGTTTGTTTGTTTGTTTGTTTGTTTGTTTTTTGTAGCTAGATTCAAAATACCCTTTAATTCAGGAGTATCTCTGCAAAATTTTACCAGGATATGAGTACAGGAGGTCAGGCTAATGGAATCCATCTGGCCTTAAACTTCCTGACTGTTCTCATTTTAGGGTCTGATATAATTTATAGCAGGATTTATCTGATTTATAGGCGGATTTTCAGAACTGTGCCTCCTAAAGCTCTGAAGAGGGAATACAGTAAGATTATAGGAAGTTGAGCAAAACATTACCTCCTGAAACAAAGCAGAATTATAAAATTATGTGAAAACACATGTGACTTCATTTGCCTTTATGTTGTTAATTATAAGCAGGCTGATCAGAGCAAAATGATTTTTTTTCAGGCATTGAGCCTGCCCTAGCTACGTGTTATTAATTTCATACTGAACAGAAATGCTTGTGAGCCACAAATGTGCCTAGTGTCAGCATCAAGTGTATTGTTAATAATGCCAAGGAAGTGCTGGCTGCTGTAACATCACAACACATCTTTCTAGTCTTTAGATCTTGTTTCTTTTATATATATATATATATATATATATGTATGTATACATATTTGTCAGAGTAACTTGAGAATTTTGTTATGAAAAGAGCAATGGCAAATTGTTTGACAGAGCATTAAATATTTGGTTTCGAATCTGTTTTTAAAACAAGTGCATTCAAAGAGCATGTTTTCATTAAAGGAAAACATCTCTTAACATCACTTATTTTCTAGTGACAGATTCATTTTTATTTAATACCTTGAATCAACAAAACTTTGCTTGAACTATCCAAGGCTACTCAGATTTACCATTTCTATTAAGTGCAGAACAATATGAAGCACATGAAGCTGTAGAGAAGGACAAATGTCTAAAGAAATTATCAAATTGTTTTATATATGTAATAATCTGAAACTTTTGCACTATGCTGAGTCAAAATTCATGGGTTTTGTGACTGATTTTTTTAGCATTTTGAGATTTGCTTTTAGAAGTTTTCGTGAAGACTTTCTCTTCTATGACAATTCATTTGTTCCTGCAGTTAATGGATTTCTGGACTGCTTCTCTCTACTAACTATCCTAAAATATTTACCTACACTCAAGAACTGTATATACCAATTAGCAAGAACAGTGTCATGACAGTGAGAAGAAACATAGCGCCTGAGTCCATAAATCATTTGCCTTTAATGTCTCATGGCCTCACACTCCTCTGGTTTGAGCTTTCGTTTTGGTTGTCATTGATTTTAGGAAGGAGGTCAGACTACAATTTCACTGTATTTGGAAAAAATATCTGTAGGGGCTCGTTGATTCTTTTAAGACACAGAAATGGTGAGTTTAACTGATGTCTTTCCATACTGTCTTCATAATATAGTCATGGACACGTTCTCATTTCACATTCCCGCCAGTGTGAGGGCAGAGCACTAACTTCATCTAAATTTGGAGACAGGATGTATGTTTTCCTTAAATGGTTAGCAGTTGTCCCGTACTGATGTATTCAGCAAACCATCTCAAACGCCACAGTTTTCCTTTGGATACCTGACAATGCAGAACTCTTTCTAGGGGGCATTATTGACACTATTCCTGTGGATGATGATCTAGCAGATTTGAAACTTCTGAGTTTGGCCGTCCCAAAGTGTAGGGTCACTCTAATGCAATTTGCTGCAACTGAAAGGCATTCTTGCTTTCAAGGCAGCTCCCTCTTCCTCCCTTGTGTAAACCCTTCACATTTGTCTGATTTGAGAGCTGAGCTAGCTGTACCCACCACCCCCAAAAAAAGTAAAGTAATGGTCATGGACACACATACGCATGCATGTATGTATATGCATACACATGCATGAGTAGGGATGTTTTAGGGTCTCTGTGTGTATGTTTTAGGGTCAGTTTTCTGTTGGTGTAGCTCTTCGAGCATATTTGAAGTGGGATCACCTAAGTGCCAGTGCTGGTGCAAACGAAGAGGTGCAAACGTAGAGCTGGAAAGAAGGCACAGGACCAACCCCAGCTAGTAGCTTGGGTTTGCTGTGTCAGGCTGCTTCCCATGGAAGGGAAAGTGGAATTCATGTTCTGCTTTAAAAGGAGCTGCAGATACTAAGAATCTTAAAAGAAAAATTCATTCTAATATCAAATGCATTTGTAACACTGCCTTACTGACTTTTGAGGTAGTAAGCTGACAATATTTGATGATCAGTTCTGATATTGCAGCTTTACTAACTGGACTGCTGCAAGGTAATAAGCTGTTGCTTCATAAACTCCATCTGTCTGCTTAAACTTGGATTTCATCTGTCTTTGGAAGAACACTATGTGCTAGATGTAGATGCTGTGTAGACTCTTGCTTTTTATTTGTTCCCCAGAACTCTGACAGTCCAATTTGTTTTCAAGTGAGGTATTATGGCCACTTCTCACTCAAAAAATGACAGAACAAAGCTTTGTTTCATGTGAAACATATTTAAACAGCACAACAGCTTTGTGTACGTATTGATTGTAAACATGTATTCAAAGCCGTAGATTCTTTCAAAGTATTTTTGCACCTTCTAGTCCTTATACTGTAAAAGTTATAAAACTGCTTCCTCTTAGAACTTTTAGGATTTTATATTAAATACTTGGAAAATTATTTTTGCAATAAATTAGCCTGGAAGAGGTGAGCTTGGGAGACCTTGCTCTGTTCTGAAGTCTGGGTAGAACAGGATGTAATAAAAGCTGAGTTCTGGCCGTGTATTGCAGCCTTTCTCGTAACTCGCCATACTGCACAGCTCAGTTCCCTTTTAAGAAAAATCTGGAAAATCTGTGCTTTTATTGGGTTCTTAACTTTGCCACCAGCAATAGTAGCTATTATAATTTAAACTTTGACAAGTTTAAAAATAACCCATTAATTTCATGTAAGTGGTCTTAGATTCATTGTAATTCCTAAAGGACTGCAGTTAAGATCTTGTTTTCTACCAGTAGTTACCTCTTTTTCTGTTCTTTTTCTTTTTTCTTTTTCTTTTTTTTTTTTTTTTTTTTTAACTGGATTTTATTCAAGACACTCAGCATCCTTCATGTAGAAATTAAACCTTATAAGACACTTCTGCTGTGAATAACTTGCTGCATACAAGAAGAGCCAGAGAAGTCAGGAAACTGCTAGGATATTGTCATATGCATGGCAGAGCTAGGAATAAATTCTGTAACTCCCATTCCCAATCTGCAAACTGCTGCAATTCCTTGGTGTATTCGAGCTTCCTGTTCAGAATGATCACAGTTTCAGAGAGGAGATTGCTGTGCCACTTCTCACCGTTTGGAAAGCTATTCATTTTAGCACCTGAGTAATAATTCCTTCCAGTTCAAAGGCATTGTAAGAATAACTGCATTAGCAGTTGTTAAACAGTGTCCAGTTCCATGGACTGGAAGCAGAGGCAGTGACTTAGTGATTTCCCTGCTGTTGCACAGATCTGACTTAACTGTCAGACTTCAGCTTGACAGTTGTAGTTTAAATGTCTCCTCTAATGGCATTTGGTAACGTGATCAATAAACCAAAGGATTCCTACAGGTCTGTTTCTGTGATGCTTCAGGATGGATTTTGGTGGTTGTGTGAGTGGAGCTGTGTTACAGGACTGCAGATCCTGCTGCATTTGATTCACAAAATATTTCTTCTGTGGGGGCTAGTTGGTGGTTTTAATCTTCTTTAAATGAAAACAAATGTGACAGGAGTGTGAAATGCATAGCTAGCCTGTGGCTGCCAATTTTAATGCCATCTTTGCTAATAAAATGAATGCCAATTGTTTTAGTTTTTTTGAAGGCTAATGTTCTTACGGATACATTGAAGTTTTTGTGCTGACTCCTTAGTAATTGGTTGCAATATGAAGATACTATAATGTAGTCTGTTTTAAACATTTAAACTTATGCATAAGAACAAAGTAATGTAAATACTGAATTTTAACTCAAGTATATTAATTCTGCTGAAGGTTCAGGCTTAAAGTAAATCTCGCAATACTCTATCATGCTTATGATATGTAATGCTCA
Organism: Nothocercus julius; assembly: GCA_013398735.1. Lineage (NCBI taxonomy): Eukaryota > Metazoa > Chordata > Aves > Tinamiformes > Tinamidae > Nothocercus > Nothocercus julius. The sequence goes on along the minus strand of VZSV01000060.1, from coordinate 346,236 downwards.
GTAACTTGGGCTGAAGTCTGTCTGTGAAAACTTTTTTAAAAGTACTGTCATGTACCTGAAAAGAGAATTTGGCCCATAATCATCTCCCCCTTAAATGATGCTATGTGGAAACTACTTTTTCTTTCCCCTCTTCCCATTTCCTACTCCAGTGTCTTTTTATTTAGGCTGTTTAACCTTCCCCAGGGAATTAAATTATTCAGTTTTACATTACATTTTAGGTTCATTTCTAGGTTTAGATGAAGTTGGAGAGAAAGGGGAAAGGAAAGGGAAGAGTTCAAATTAAGGGACAGATGCTGCATTCCCCATGTAAGTGGAACATCCGTAGATTAACAGGCACATCTACCTGCCTGAAGACAGAGAAATAATTCCCAAGTGTTTAGGGTACTGGTAACAAAGTGATACTTTATGCAACTATCTGCAACAGCAACAAAAACATTAAGTATTTACTACTTCAATCGCTGAAACAAAAATACTTCCTTGCTCAGTTAATGTTTAAATACATGTTTCATGAAAATTCCTCTTTTAAAACTGTGTCAACCAAGATCTATAATGACGAGAACATCCCCACTCTCGAAGTGTATAAAAATATATCTCAGGCTTCTCTACATGACTGTTATGATCAACAATTTGCACGTGTTCACTTCAGGGCAAAGCATAACTATAACATGTTAGTTTGTGGTGTGCTCCTTTTTTAAGTGAGGTGTAAGATTACATCTAGGTACTCTGCATAATTATAGCAGTGTTATGAACAGTCTGTCTGATGATACTCTTTATTTAACTCCCTGTTTTTCTCGTGTCTGCTGAGATACAAAATTTGCCTTGAGCTGACACTTTGCATACGCAGTTTTACTAAAACTACAGTTGTCTTTTTCCCTTTGGACCTTTGGAGAGGGGAAAAAAAAAAAAGTGTATTTTAGCACAAACAAAAAACTACTTAGAAGCTGTGTATTTTAGTCCACTTAGATCATGCTTTGCCTTTGTTTTTTTGGAAACCACATGTTTATATTGTTCAGAGTTCTTTGGTACTGTGAGAAAGGTTTGTTATCCCAACAAATAATGACTTAGCAATTATACTTGATGAGCTTAGAAATTATTTTGGGCTCACGCTATATCATAGCACTTTGAAACTGCAGCTCATTCCTTTTTGGGCTGCTTCATTTCACTTTCGGTTGGGACTTCTGGCTGATAACTACCCCAGCTAATACCACAATTTGGGAGGAGGTGCTATTTGATTATTAGTCTTGGGGCAAAAAGAAAAAAAAGAACTCTCAGTCTGTACCTGCAACATAACCTGTATAAATGAATCTTCTGCCCACAGAGTAACTGTGGACTGTCTTATCTTACGAACTGCACACAGTCATTTACAAACTGTTGTATGTACCGTAGATTTGGGGGAAGCAAGCCCTAGGAATGGTGCAGAGGTGAGCCTCAGTGAGGTCTGCTAACATTGGCTTTGGCAAGTCCTTTTCAGTTTGACATCTTGCTGCTGTGAATTTGGATTATCCAGAAGAGCTTGTGCCAGCACATGCTTGTGCCAGTCATATGCTCCAGTTCCAGTTTAGGAGCTGTGTGTTGGCTGGTTCCCCCTGCAAATACAGGTCTCGTTTGGAGTTGTGTGGATCTGTTTATACCCCCCCCACATGCAACTGTGAGCTGCTTTTCTTAATTTTAGTCTTTCGCTGAATTAATAGTGGTTCATGCTCCCCTTGAACACTAAGCTTCTGTTTTGCAGCCTTATTCACTTTTACTGCTGCAGGTTATAATGTCATTAATCTTTCTTACTGTCTAATCTTTCACTTAACATATGATTTCGTTATTTTTCCCCTCTTTCTCCAGTGTATTTCATGGTAGAGTTTTGGGTGAACACAGACATTATAAAAATAATTTGATAAATGTCTGGGGTGGGCTTTTGTATTGTTCTGCTTGTTTTAATATTACAGAGTGCCTTAGCTTCCTACCATATTTCCTCTTAATATATCATTGGGATAACTATAAATTATATGGCTGTTAGCTGAAATCTCTGAACACCTGTAATGTGTGAAGCTACTTGCTTTGTTGTTGTTTGTTTGTGCCTTGGATATTATCTGGCTAAAAGTGACAGTTTCCAAAGACTAAATGTAAAGGCATTTTACTCTGACCCATTATGGGCTTGACAATAACACCAGGCCAAATTAAGCATGTTGTCTGCTGCAGACATGAAAACTGAGATCATTATAAAACAGAAATGGACTTTTTGGCAGCCCATGTGAAAGAATATGATTTATGCCTTAACCTGTCCTCCTCCTCGCCCATCCCCAACCACATGTTCTTGCCTTCGAATTTCAATTTCAAATACTGTGATTGTGTAAAGGACTACTTACTGCTTTTCAACAGACTGTAACTTTATTTGTAAACAATACAGAAATAAGAACTTTCTTATTTGTATTTTGAAGACATTTATAACTTATGTAGCCTTTTTTAATAGCTTTGTGCAGTCAGATTTGTGTGGATGTTTCATTTAAAATGCATTGGTCTGTTTTTTTCGGTGTGGCATTGTAAACCAAAAACTGAGAATGCATGCATATGTTTGTCTTTAAGGCCATGGTAGGTGAGGAGTGTGTAGGTGCCATCGTCTGCAAGCTGGATATGCACAAAAAGATGTTCCGCAGAGGTTATATAGCCATGTTAGCAGTGGATTCCAAATACAGAAGAAAAGGAATTGGTAAGAATAGTGCCTTTTTTTTTTTTTTTTTTTTTTTTTTTTTTTTTTTTTTTTTTTTTTTTTTTTTTGAGTTATCCTATAGTTTGCTGGGGTAACTGTCGCAAAGATTTAAGCAAAAATGGACCACTAAATGTGATGGTTTGTCTGTTGTCACTCCCTATCATCCCTTCCTCCCTGATGCATGTTCCCTAGCCTGGTGGGCTTTTTGCTTTTTTGTTTTCATTTTATTTTTTTAGTTAAAATAACCTGGAATATCTGTGCCCTGTCAGTTTTAGAATCTTGGATATGATAAGGATGTAAAGAAAGGCAATTAGAATTCATTTATATCTGCAAATTATCAATACCAAATATTTATAGGAGTTATTTTGCATCTTTATATGTACCTTCATCATTTTATTTCCATGGGGTGCTCGGGACATTTATTTTTGGTTAAATTATCCTTTGACTTTTCCCTGTCAGTTATGCATATATTGCCCATGAGGAAGATATGTATAGCTCATTGCTTGTATTAAAACTTGCAAAAAATAGTTATGTATTCTTGAATGACCAAAACTGAGATCTCTCTTATTCAAAGCAAGCCATTCCTCACAGGTGACTTGCTCTCCTTTGTTAATCAGTTTTGCCTGATGAAGACTTTTTTTTCCTTCCAATCCCTGTTATCTTTGGCTTGATTAAAGATCCATTCTTACAGAATTTTAATTCTTTTGATTTGGTATTGTGATATTTCCTTCATTTTCTAGTATATATATATTTTTTTCCTTATAAATATATATGTGTTATATATATATTTATGTATATTTTTAACTTAAAATGTAAATATCACTTTTAAAGGCCAGAAATGTGCTTTACCACCCTAATGCTGAAGAGCTCGTGCACTATGATTAAAGACAAAATGACTTGCAATGGAAATGTAAGGGGCTACTTAAGGGACTATGCTACAGAATGCTACCAGTGTGTGTTCTCACCCACAAAACCTCACTAGTAGCACTAAATAACAGCCTGACTAGTCAAGCATATGGGAATATTTTTTCTTTAGTAAAATTCAGAAGCCATTTGAGATTTTACTAGTGGAGCAGAGGGAAGAATGTAAAGAGAAATCGCCCTCTCCTTTTCCTTTTAGCTGAGTCATAAAAGGAGCCTGCCATAATTTAAAAGCAGGCACTTGGGTTCGTGAGTAAATAAGAACAAATGCTGTTCTTGTGCAGACCTCCGCAAGGTTTTCCCCTCTGCTTAGTCAATTCATCATTTTAGAATTATATAAATAGAATTTATATCTAAGGTTTTGCTTACTTTAACATTATAAATGTTGACTTTTTTCCCCTGCTCTCACTACCTCGCTCTTTAAAGTATGGTGTTAATCTGAAGATTTGTTTTATATACAGTATGGTTTTGTCGTATGTTCAAATAAAATCTTAATTGATTTAAATTTTTGAGAATACTTTAAAACAATCTCTAGATTCCTTGGGGTTTTTTTTCCTTTTTCTTAGCCTTCTAATGGAAGTGAGATTTATGCAATTTCACTGAACAGCAGTTTTTTCCACTAATAACTTTGAAATCAACTTTCAATTTCACCCCAATTCTACAGACAGGTAGGGATATTACGTTTGTAGATCTGTTGTGAAATGGATGAAAAATAATGCTAAAGAATTAAATTAATGCAAGACTGAGGGGAAGGGATGGGTTCAACCATACTATTAAACACCAGCAAAACCAAATGGGAGGGAGCCACAAGAAAAGTGGTTTCATAAGTTCTGTTACTAATAGAAGCGCTTGTTTTAGTAAGAAGAAATTCCCTTGGAAGATGAATGTCCTTCAAGTACATGCCAACAGATTTTGACTTTAAATGCAGCAAAAAGGAATGAATCACATCTTGGAAGGCTATATATAACAATATGTTAAACATAGAAGCCTGTTTTTAATATTCTTATGTTAGAAGAATCTTGCATTCAGGATTGAGTCTCTGGATAACTTTGCTGGTTATTTTAATGTTCAAATGTGAGACTGCAATTTGACTGCAAATTCTTTTAATCTTTCTCTCCTTCCCCAGGTGTTATCATATATGTAGCCCATATATTAGTTTTATATAAATAAGCATCTTTTGCATTGCAACTTTGTTGACACATATTCAAATCTAAATTTCAGGTACAAACTTGGTTAAGAAAGCTATTTATGCTATGGTTGAAGGAGATTGTGATGAGGTAAGGTTTTTATAATCAAAAACTTTGGGATATAATGTAAATGGTTTATGTTCTCCTATACCTAGCATTTAGATTTGTTTTGCAGATTTTTCTTCGGGTTTTATGTTTTCTCTCTTGGGTTTTTTGGTTGTTTGTTTATTTTGGTGGCTTTCACATCAGTAAGCAACTTTCATATTTTAAAGGAAAGATAATGTCAAAAAAAAGATGCAAATAGAAGAATTTTTTAAGATTAGTTGTAAGCGCTCAAATTCAGTGCTGCAGGTTTTATCTTGCTTTGTCAATGTGCATCACCCTTCATAGGAGGCCTGTTTTCCTCCAAAGACTCCAGTTTGAAGATGGGACTGTACCAATATTGCGCACGTGTTGGATGTAACACTTCTGTACTTCCAGAATACAGGAAGATACTAGAACAGTGCTGTAAGACTGCAGAACATAACTTTATCACATCAAGCCATCAGATTATGTCATCACAGCAAGTCATCAGTTAGTGCCTAAGCATATTAGGTAGCACTAACAGAACTGTGTAATGGTTTAGCATGTCAGTGAAAACTTTTAAGAAAAAAAAAATGAATCACTGTCAAACTCTCTGGCCTGTATATTTCTAGTCTTTCCTTTTACTACTTTGCAGCCTCTGCCTTTATTTTTTTTTTTTAATTTAATCTATATTAAGCAACAAACTATCTTAATGTGGCACATCTAGCTTGTGAAAACTCTCCTTAGATCCATTCTCCTTAACCCAGTTATCTATTATCTTTAACTCTTTCATCTGCTTGGTACAATGGAGTCGTTTAACTTCTTCCTGATAAATGAATAGTGTCATTTCAGTGTGTCATACTTGGGGATCCTTTGATCTCTTTGTTTTCCTGCTTCAATTGCTCCCGCAGTTACCACATTAAATGTGGTGCAAAACTCCAAGCTTTGTTGCAAGACTTCTGGCATGTACTCTACCCTGTTTATTTTTCCACTAGTTGAGTTACTCTTTTGCAGAATCCCTGCATACATTCTGACTTCAGGAAGTAGTTAAGGTATTTGTTCTTCTCTCCAGATCCCTTCCTACCTCCATTTACTGGTGTCATATTTTCTATAATGTATGTTATACTTGGGCAGTGTAGTGCAATTTGATATTTCTGAGCTTGTTCTCCAAGTTCTTTGTTTTGTCTTGTGTAGTCCTTATGCTTTTATCGTCATAAGCAATAGGCTTTGCCCTGACCCCTTTTACTACTCGCTGCCTTGAACTAATGGAGAAAAGAGTTTCTTTCTCATTGCTCTCTCATGCACTTGAATTCACTTCCCATTGCTGAATATCCAAGTTTATTTTAAAGAACTGAGGGGGTAGTGTGACAATTGTGATGGTGCGAGAGAACTGAGATGCAGGGAGGTGAATTGCCTAATGTCATTAGGGAAGTTGGTTTCTACCTCAGCCACCAGAGGTGCAATCGCTCGTTATGTATAAGCATATATGTGAGCTGCTTCTCATACAACTTCATTTCTAAATTGAACCATCTAACTGGTGTGCGCATAATGATCTCCCATGTTCTTTTTTCCCCCCAGTGCTTAAACATTAGCTCAAGAGCACTTCTTATAGCTTTTTGTCACTCAAAAATGAAACCAATGTGTTAGGGACTGAAGGCTGCTGAAATCTCATTAAGTCTTTGTCATAGGTTTTCATCCGTGGTGCTGTATGAATGCTTTATATAAACTTGCAAGGCATTTCTCAAAGGCTAGTGCTGTCTCTATTTAATTGAGCCACAATCCAAGCCTCTTGAAGTGTGTGTGCTGCATGGGTGCAGGCAAGTTCCAGCTGGGAAACTGCTAGCTGTTTGTGGGATGATGTCCTGCTTCTTGGGGACTTCTGCCTGCGCTTAGTTTGTGTCTGTATGGATTTGAGAAACAGGGAAAGAGGGGGGGGGGGGAAAGCAACATAAATATAGTTACTTGCAGCCAAACAGCAAATGTTTTCAGGGACAAAGTTTAGGCTTTTTCCAGGTGTACACAGTATACCCATAATGATGTTGGCTACTCGAACATCCTAGTTCTGCAGAACAGTCTCCTAGGACGTCAGGAAAACTTTTGGTCCTGATCAACACCTGAAAATTCCACTCAGCCACCCATTATTTAAGATTCTTCCTGACAGAGCTGACAAACCTCACCATTTTTTTTTTTTTTTTTACAGCAGTTGCTGGGGAGCAGTTTCTAGCAGTGTGTTTGATGCTTACCTGACCAAATATGAAGCAGTGCATCATAGTAGCTTGTTTTTGTGAGGTTTGTAGATAGTTTAATTCTCTCTGATGCTTGTAAGATTGTGAGGTTTCTTTCTGCCTCAGGATGAAACAAGATGCTGGTATGAGGCTTGAAATAAAATGGATTGTGATTGAACAATACAGTTTTCTGAAACTTGCTCAGAAGATGTTTTTAAAAACAACAGGAATATGTACCTGTAGATGTAGTTAAAAAAACCTGAAAGCTGCTTGGAAACTCTTTTCTTCAATCTTAGCATGGAAAGATAAAATAAATGCATTAAATTCCAAATTTGTGACATACAATGTGATAAATGTTTATTTCAATGTAACCTTTTCAAGTTAGTATAGATCAGACCTTTTTGGGTATGAAAATTGAGTTCTGAAAATTAAAGTACTTGTGCAACACCACACATGAAAAAGCTGGTCTGGAATTAGTGCGAGGGGAAGGCATTGGGCTTGGAGGAGGTGGCTGGGGCTATATTAGAACAGAGAGAGGGGGACAAGCTGACATTCAGGGTGGCCCGTTGAACTAGGAGTAACCTTCAAGCCTGAAGAAGGTGCTCAAGAGGTTACTCTCAGTGGGAGTTTCTGGATATGATGTTGCAGAACTTTGATTTTGATCGTGGCGAGTTTCTCAGGCACTAGGTGTTAGTGAATGCTCATGTTTGGGATGGTGAAGTGGTGGTTTCCAGGATTATAGTGAGTTTTGCTTTCATTGAGCCGCAGTGATTTAACATAGTTTTCCTGATTGTACAAGAAGTGAAAACTGTCTAATGCAGTGTTCTGAATTGGTGTTTAAAGGTGAGAATGAATACTTTTTCTCTCCTATTTCCAAAGTTTTGAAGAGATTTTCTTCCTAGTGTAGAAAGCAAAATGAGTGATAAATTCAGTAAGTTGGATACCTGACTCTACTTTTGCTCGGTCTTTTTTAGACCCGTTTTGAAAAACTTTACTCGTTATGTACCTTAATCAAAGAGGGATTGTTCGTTGTTCATGTAGGGTCAATGAGATCACATAGGATCATTTATGTAGGTTCCCGATCTATAGCATGACTGTGCAAGCAATCTGTAGTGCAATTTTTCAGCACCTCATCACTGGAATACCATGCAAGGGTTAACTGATCAAAAGGACACTAAGTGTAAATGATAGCTTTTTCTAAGGCACATACAGATTTTGAAAAGGAATTGCAGCTTTTTATGAGAAACTTTATCAGTCTATTAAGTTGATTAAAGGAACTGGACAAACATCCACAACTTGATTCTGTTGATCTCCAAAACATATTTTTAAGAATAACAACCTGTTCTGTGATATGCCCAATGTATTTGAAAGAATAACAGCCTGTTCTGTGAGTGCTGAAAGAATACTTTCTTCGTTTGTTTAATTTGGCTCTCTTCTGTGACTTGATTTCTAAACTTGAGTTGCTTCAAAGTTTGAACTGAAGAAGCAGGATTTTTTCTTTGTCCTTTTTATTTTTTTTTTCTTTTCAATTTATGAATAAATTCTAGGTATGTATGAGAATATAATAGCAGGAAACATTGCATTTTGTTATTACCATAGAGAAAGATTCCTTTCTTCTAAAAACTGATTAAAATTAAAGCTACTTGAGGTAAATGTTGGACTTAGGAAATTTTAGATGCAAGAGGAAATGCGGCTTTCAGAAGGTTACAAGTTCTGCAGAAAATGCTGTTAAATCAAATCAGATTTTTGCTGGCCTACAGCAGAGTTTACCCTTAGAGACCAGAGGCCAGAAATAAATGAAATAATAGAAAGTTTGGGTCTTGACTATCTCACGCAGGAAAAGGGGAATCCTTCACAGAATCAAGCATCTGAAACCTAGATAAAATAATACTGAGTTCCTTTATGAGCTATAGAAATATGCTTCGATTACAAGTGACTGCTTGAATCCTCACTGTTTCACTCTATTTAACTAGATGTTTTTTCAACAATTGATTGATAGTTGATCGATAACAGACAATCAAAATTATAACTTTCTTGTAGATTGGGTAGTTACTGACAGTCCTGAGATACCTGGATGTTGGGATTGAAGTTTAAGCAGAGTTCTGATTTTTGTGTACACCAAGAGTTGGCCCTGTCCAATGCATTTTCCACGCAATGTCCACGCATATTTCTATTGATTAAAAGAAAAAAAACCAGCTGGAATAGTAGGGTCTGAGGCGTTTTCCTTTCTAGTGATGAGCATCAAAAAACAAAGAGCATAGCTAAGATTGCTTTTTCCACTCACCTAAAAACAGTTTCTGTCATTCCTGAAGTTAATTTATATAGGATCCCTCAGTTCCTTCTATCAGCGTGCTGGTTTTAACCCTTTATGAGATCATATCCACAGTATGTTTAGGTCAGGGAATTATTTATCATTGCACTAGGTCTTTTCCTAAGAATACTAGAGCACATCCATTTCATCATTTTTCAAGGTGAGCGTTGACTCAAGCACTGGGATTCCAGCAAACCTGAATTTCAACCTTTAACCACTCCCTTAAACGCAGTGATCGGCAGTGTTGATGGACACCTCTTAGCACTGCAGGACATGCTTGCCGTTGTATGCAGACACGTTGTATCCCTCCACCGGGTTCCTAAACGTTTATGAGAGTGAATGCTGATTGTAACTGGGGTTCAAATAAGTTTCTTACACTGTAGTTCTTACATGGGTCACCTTTCCTGATTGGAGTAATGCTTTGTTTTCATGTGAATGTAAAAGTTGTACAGCTTGCATAATTATAAAGAAGATAGCAAACGGTTCAGGAAGACTTCCATAATTGGTCACAAAGTGATACTAATTAATTTTAATATGTTAATATTCTTGTGAGTATTTGATCAGGTCACAGGACTTGATAATAGTATTCCAGTGAGGTGCCAGCATATGTTTAAGAAAAGAAATTCAATCTCTAATTCTTCCCATAAGACTAAGAATTGAGTTAGGCTGTCCCAAGAGTGCAGGTACCACAGACTGACCTGCTGTAACTTAAGAACTCTGGCTATTAATATTTTAATATGTGACCTCTAGTTCCTTTTAGAAAAACAAATTACTTCAAGTTTTGTTTTTCCCTAGTATATGTTGGCCGTTGGGTTGTTAGCCCTGAATTTACAGTTCTTTGTGTGTTTGTGTGTTGAATTCTCAGGCTGCTCAGGCTGAATTCACCAGTGGAATGTGGTCAGAGAGGCTTGAAACTTGAGTAATGCTCAAATATATACAGTGAGTAGATAGTTAAATCTTGAAGGTAACCAGTCTAACTGCTGGCTGCTTCTGCCTCTTATGCTTAACCACTCCTTAGACTGCAGAAAATAAAGCAGGCGGAAAGAAAAATTGGTAATTTTCTACCCAGGCGGCTTTTTGAAGTGGCTCTGCAACAAGCCTCGCAGAGCTGGCAAAACAGGCCTGGGAAATGGAAATCCATGCCTGGAGGCTGTGGGGCCACGCGCTCCTTAACACAAAGTGGCTTAAACTGGTGCACACAAATAGAGTCTAATACTCTATTCCTGATTTTTTTTTTTTTCTCGATTTTGCTGAGGTAGTTTTTTTTTGTTTTTTTGTTTTGTTTTGTTTTTTTTTGGTTTTGATGTAGATGTCTCTAATCACACACTGCACATATGAAATAATACTTCAGAAATATCCATGAAATAATAGTTCAGAAATACCCACCAGATGGTTTAAGAAAATACGTATGGTTGTGTTTTCATCGCATGGTCTTTCTACGCAGTTTAATATGTAAATGTAGATGATCATGGATTTATATGTGGTCTTGTCAGCTTATTAGTTCATCCTGTGTTCTTGAGTAACCCTGATCTGTCTCTAATAGCAAAATCCTTAAATATGAGTTGGACAACACTAGACAAAAGAGTTCGTATCATTTGGAAGGGATAGGTGGCTCAGCAGGTGTGCCAGGCCCCAGTTCAGTGCATTTGGAGAAAAGAAGAAAAAAATGCTCAGAGGTGTATTTTGGTGCTTTTATATTCCTTGTTAAATGCCAGTGTTGTTTCTTGCCTATTCTTGAGACTTCTGGGGCACTTTTGACCCCTTGCTTAACTTGGACCACATTGAGGTTTGATCTGAGCTGTTCATGACGGGTCATCTCGCTGTTAGGATCTTGTCAACAGAGGGGGAAAAACTGGGAAAAAGCTGCAAACTGCTCTTTCTTTCTAGCTTATGCAAGACTAGCTGGGTACAGTGATTGCCAACTTACTCATCTTCTTAAACCTGTGCATTACTCTAATTATATGCCCTTTCCTTTCTCATCAAAAGCACAGGTACTACAAATATTTCTTTTGTCAGCTGAATGCTGAAGCTTGTGTCTAGGTCTAAGTCTATCAAATTATGAAGTAAAAAGTTATTCAGTGACTAAGCAAGAAAAATTTTCTGCTCAGTTCTTGATATCTCTGTACAGGTGAAACTTGCTTGCAAGTGCTGTTGTTAAATAACTGTTAACGAGTATTTTTAAATGTGGGGGTGGAGGGAGGTTGCATGAACAAGCCAGAACACGGTAAATTAATTCCATTCATTGCTAGTAAGTGTAATTTTACATAAAAACTTCAGAGTTTGTTCAGTACTTGTATAATCTGAAATACACAGCTGCTTTCTAATATGATATGTTTTATCTCTTTTTTTTCTTTTTTTTTTTTTTTCTTAAAGGTTGTTTTGGAAACAGAAATCACAAATAAGTCTGCTTTGAAACTTTATGAAAACCTTGGTTTTGTGCGAGACAAGAGGCTGTTCAGATACTATTTAAATGGAGTTGATGCACTGCGTCTTAAACTATGGCTGCGTTAAAAGAAACCATCACATCAAGCAACTGACTTCCCAACAGCGCAGAGTTGTCCTTTGCATGCAATGCAATTTGTACAAAATTGCCTTGCAGATGGACTTAGTAATTTCCATGCAGCTCTTATCTGTCAGTGTCTCATTGAGTGTCGCACATATTTGTTGCACTTTGGCATGGCGCATTTGTTCCGAATTAAAACAGATTGTTTCAAACTTCGAGTTCTTTTGGTACCAGCAAGATGTGCCAGTTGATAGCCAAGATATGTTCATTCATTTGCAAGTCTACTGACTGTATTACATACACAGTGAACGTTTTATCAAAGAACCTGTATGTGGAACATGACTTTTGGTTCCAGAAAAAAGCCAATGTAGATTGTAAAATTCTATAAGTATACTAACATTTCATACAAAAATTGCCATAGTTTTCTGGAAAAAAAAAAAAAGGCTTCAATTTTAGGTTTTATTTTTCAATATTGAATTTTCCATTCTTAAATATTGGTACCTCAGTGATTAGTGAATGAAAAAATGTATTGTAGGGTGGGGTGTGTGTTACAATGAGTAACAGTAACAATTAAATTGCGTCTGCCAGTGCCTGTATAGATAAGTATATTTGTCTTCACCTCTAAGTTTGGAGTGCATGCTTTTATTCTTTTACTTTCTTCAATTGTCTTTGCAAGAAAATTTCTGCTTTTATTTAAATTCCAGATTTGATAATAAATTATTTCAGATTTTTATAATTTGGATACTTCTCCCAGGCAAGGGTTTGGAAGGCCCTTCTTTTCTTACAGCAAGAAGTTTAAGCTATTTTGAAAACCTTGAGTAGCTGCTACAAGAGAATCTCATGTCACCAGTAAATCTTTGCTGGTTTTGGATGCACTTTTCTTTCAAAAGAGTGAGGGACTTCTTATAAAAGAAGATATAGAAAATTAATGTAAATTGGTATCACTTTATTTAATCAAAATTATTGCTAGAAGCTCTGGAAAAACAGCTATTTTAAAATAGATGGAACAATTCTTTTTCAAATCGCTTTACTTCAGTGTTCTACAGTGCTTCAATCCTTGGTTTTTGGTCTTGGAAAATAAATTTCAAGGTATATTGTATTTTTTTTCTTTTTTTTAGCTGCTCTGACCTTCTCTAAACTTACATGACCTAAATTATTGGGGGATTTTTTTCCCCTTCAAAATAAAAGCAGCAGGGAAGGGACTACTCTCTGATTCTCTCTCCTCTCTCGCTCTCTCTGTCTCTCTCGCTCTCTTGCTTTTTTTTTTTTTTTTTTTTTTTTAAATTGGATTTACATAGGTTTGACCAATACCCATTAATTTGTTCGGTAATTTGTTCAGAAAAGGGTGAACTCGGTGAATCTGCTCTTCTGTAGCTGAGTGACCTCTTCGGATTTGCCTTACTATTTTTTTTTTTTTTAAAGGGTTTGATTTGAGTCATGGGTTTGTTTGGGGTTTTTTTTGCTAATTACTGTAAATTTAAAAACACAAAAACCAAAACCCCTACCTCCAGTAACATTTGGAAAAAAAAAAAAAAAAAATTCCTGTGTAGGAAAACTGGATTTAAATGCGCCTTATTTTGCACAGACCAATCATTCACATGGTGATGGGCATTTCTTACCACTTACAAATTATGAGTTGTATTTGAAAATATATATATATTTTTTTTTAACTTGCCATTGGCCCTTCTAAGTTTTCTGCTTGTAGACACCACTTGTACTTTCGAGGGGTTTGTTCCCCTCGGCAAAGAAAACTCCTGTTTGAAGTGGTACTTGAGCCTAAGTGCAACAAACTGGAGTCCACTATTCATGGAGCATTCCAGAGTTTGGGATAAAACCCAAAACCTCCGTGCTGCGGCCGCTGCCCTGCGACACACCTAAAATAGGTTCAGAATAGCCCGATCCCTCAATTTTGTCAGTTCTTAGCAGATTATCTGGAGGTGTAGTTCATAATTAAGACTTAAACGTTGGGAATATGAATCTTCTCCCATCTGTATTCCAGTGGCTTAGGATACAGCGACTGCTCTGACGTGCTTGAGCTCACGAGAAAGACAAGGGAAGTTCCATCCCTCACTAGCAGCTGCTGGGATTGTAGCCCAGACTCCAGACCTGGCTGTCTTGTGTCTGCTGAGGCTGGAAAACTGGAAGGCCAGACAGGCAAGTTCTCTGTTGGTTAATATTTAAACAGCGGGTTCGTTCAGATTCAAAAAGTGGCTTAGAAGCCATCCGGAATCATTTTTCACAGAGGCAACGCCGAAAATATATCACTGTGGAGCAAATTTCAAATACAATTCTGTTTGTTTAGCGTAAGAAGCAAATCTCGCCATGCAAATTTGGAAGATCCTGTGCAAAATAGGTGCACATTTGTTTTCAAAGTGTGTTTTGCTGGAAAGGTTCTGATCTTGCTGCTGTGTAACACGCAGGTTGCTACAGAAGATACTGAAGCTGTATGTGGTGGTTGGTATCGAAACAGATTTATTCTCTGTGTTGCTTGGGGCTGGGTGTCATGGTGGGAAGTTGCAAATTTGCTAAGAGATGAAAATAGGTTTTCAAATGAAATCTAGTAAAGAAAGTTCAGTTGGCTCCTTCTGCTGTTGTTGCTAAAACAAAGCCCTCTCTCCCTCTCCTCTTTTGCATTGACAAATCTAACTAAGGAGCTGATTACTTTTATGTTTAACTTTGCCCAAATATCTCTATTGGCTGACAGGTCAGAATGGATGTCTGCATTACGTTGTTTTTTCTTTTTCTTTTTTTTTTTTCTTTAAAAAAAGGTTCATCACTGTCAAGAAAAGTAGGCATAATCTAATTGACATTTTATAGTACATCACAAACTCTTATTTTGGGGCACCGCAAAGTGTGGCTAAAACTGAGTGCTATGTTAAAGAAAAAATTTCAGGTCTTGTATAAACATAACAAACTGTGTTGGAGTTCAGGTATCAGATGGGCATCTATGAAAATATCAAGTGTATCTGAAAATACTGGACTGCTGATTGGGGTGGATTATATTCTGCTGTCCCTTGATCCTTTTTGATGAGAACAAAACTGGTGGGGTTACAAAATGTACGAGCTGTCTAAATACAATGCAGTCAAATAAATGGTTAAGTTGTTTATCTACTTCCTTTTGGATGGAAATCCTCCAGTGATTGTTTTGCTTTGTCTACAAAAATATATGAATACATACGTATGATTCTTGAGAGAGGAATGGTGGAAAAAATTGTGTTTGAGAAAATTGTAAATGTTATTTTTCTTATCACTGTTTGATTTAATTTCCATGCCTGTGTTGGAATCCTCTGAAATAGCATTTGTGTGAATTTAAGTTTCATAACTGAACTAAAATGCATTTTTCCCCCGTGTTTATTAAGTTCTGACTAATGTAGTCAGCATGGGCTTTCAGGAAGGATAAAGATTTTCTTATTTCTAATGAAACAAATGGGAATTAATGATTTGTAGCCCGTGCAAAGATTGGAACAAGCTCTCTTAAAGGCCTTTGCAGAAGCTTGTGGGTTTTGAAAATCCTGTGTGCTTTATTCTATCTGCAATCTTATTTAGACCCCTAAAACTTTTTCATAATTTGTCAGCAAGCATTGCACATGTTTGGGACTGCATTTCTGGGGGGGGGGAGGGGGATGGACAGTTGCAACAAATGTAAAATAACAAAAGGCATTGTTCAGAATGCTTATGCCATCAGAAAGTGCAGAAAATCTTCTTCCCATTGCTGCTAAAAGCCTCAAGTTTTTTTTTTTTTTTTAAAAAAAAAAAAAAAAGTAAATATAGAACAAATTATTTGAGCTAAAGAGAATACTTCTTTCCAGGTGCTTTCAGGTGGGAGAAATTGCTGAACAGTTGGAGAGTTGGTAGCAAGCAGCTGAATGTAGCAGCTAATAGTGTAGCAGCTGAATAGTGACTTTTCTACTTTGTTTCAGTCTGTGGTGAGTTACAACCAGAAAAAGAAGCAGTTCCCGTGTGATAAAATACATGTAAAGATAACTTTGAGAAAGCAGGTGACTGAGGAGCTTTGCTAAGGTAATATAATTGTATGCAAAGCTAAAGTCACTGCTGGCATTACATTACATGTATTACAAAATACGTGATTTTAGCTTGGGGATAAAATGCCTTTGTTTTCTTAAATGCCACCGGGCAGACTCTCTCCAAGAATTTGCGCTGTGTCTGCGTGAACACGCTGCTCCGCACGAGGAATGTGACTGATGCTCCCGCGATGCCGCAGCGCTCTCCCAGGGGATGGCAGCGCTGGAAACGGCTCTTAGCCTAACTCCAAATGAGCCTTTAATGCTGGTAAGAACAAACAACGGTGCCCTCCGAGTCTGATGGATTCCATGGAAATTGCTGGCGTGTCGCTTCTGCGTTGGGCTGAGTGCGCTCCGAGCTCATTGACTGCGAGCCGAAGAGCTTGTTGTAAGTGCTAATTATGCTAAGACGCCAGGCAGCCTCTCCAGGCCAATTAAGGCTGCCCTCCCTTCTCCACTGAGCTGCGAGTGGACCTGAGCATCCTGCTGCTTTGCAGGGACCTAGTGGCAAGGTAGAGAGAAACCTGCATTGCCCAGGTGCAGGGCTTGCACCCTGTGGGTCTGGTGCTGCTGCTTATGGATAGCACTGGCCAGAAAATGGGATTTTCAATTTTCTCTCCTTTTTTACCCCACAAGAGAATTGATTAGAAGCCTTTAGATTGTCTCAAATAGCAGGGGTGACTATATCAAATATATTGAAGTAGGAGTTGGATCTTAAGTCTTTCTCATGGCTGGCACAGAATGAGTTTTCACAGCTATAAACTTGCTTTTGGGGAACTAGTGAGCTGGGCCAGTAATGCAGCTGTAAACAGCAATGAAAAATAAATAAATTGGAAAGTGATTCAAGCCACAGATGACAGGCAGCGTCCCTTTCTGCCCTTTCACGCTCACCCTCTGAAAGGGACATTCAAAAAATAGCTCTCTTGGGGTTGGAGAAAACTTCTAACCTTTTTTTTTTTTCCTGCCCCCAGAAAACAGGACTAGATACTTAAGAAGAGAAAGTTTTTCCTTGAGGAGATTTCTGTTTTACTGAAGTGAAAATTGAAATCTGGCACTCTCTGGACTGTCAATGAGCCAACTAGAGTATGTAGAGTGCATCTGCATAAATACATCACAGGACTGAGTTTAATGGCTCCTATATATTTTCTATACAACCAAATATATTTTATTGCAATATATCAAAAATGCATTTATTGTAACGTACTTCAGTGTTTCGACTCTGTTCAGGTAGAAATAACTTTACTCACACACTATTTCTGTGCTTCTTTGTGAGGTTGATTTGCAGTAAACTCTGCATTCCTGGAAAGTCTTTTGGAAGAAACGTTCTCTGAAAGCTTTTCCAGCTTTGAAATTCTAGTAACATCTTGAAACTTAGAGAAAGAAACCTGTTATTTTTTTTACATCTTGGAAATGACTTCTCACCCTATCCCCCAGATAAAGAACTTGGTCAATACTTGCAAATGTGAAAACAGAAAATAAATCAGTCGTTTGGAAAAACGTTTTTAAATGGCTTTGGCCAGCTTCAGCCTCATTCCACTGCCATTTGAGCTTGCAAACCTCCAAGTTTTCAACACATGTTAATATTAAAGGCCAGGTGATTTTAAGTAAGGTTTTTTGGGCAAATTTGAATCTTTCTGGAAACTAAGCCACAAATTTCTACTCCTTGATGTCCAAACATAATTTGGGGGGATTTCTTTGAGGTATCTGGCTCCAAAACCACCCCCTTTTACTGAGTGTTGGGACTACAGCAATACAGCGAATGGGCACGGTTATTTTTATGCTGAGACGAGTGTTGCTTCCGAATTGCCCTCGTTTGCAAGGACAGCGCTACTGGGTGGGCAGCAGGGAGAGCCTGCACCGCCTCACCCGCCCGCAAGGAGCCCCTCGTAGCTGGGCATTTGCTTGGGTGAAGCCAGCGGAAGCCGCTGCCTTAAGGCAAGTCAGGGAATATCTGCCCTTGATCCTTCTACCGAAGGAAGAGAAATGGAGGAGGCAGGAGAACCTGCGTACGGTGGTGGTCGATAACCTTTGAGATGCCCAAATTCTGGAAACCAGAATTACTGCCTCTTCCTTGTACACTGGGATAGTCAGGCTGTTTGATTCCCATCCAGGCATGAGACTTGTGATACAACACGGGCTCATATCCTTAGAAAGCCTGACATTATCTGCCTCCAACGCAGCCTTCTCCCTATACCAGAAAGAGTGATTTCAGCTAGCATTAGCCTACATAAAACACCGCGATCGTACGTTGGTGGGGGAAAGGCATGAGAAACAGAAAGTGAGAGGTTGGCTAATAAGCAACCCATTATCTGCACTTAGTTATTACCACAGGCTGCTCTCGGGGACTTGCACCAAAGCAGGTTTTGCTGTGGACTTTATGCAGCCACAAGGGTTAATCCTTAATGCTGGTCTTGCCATGCAAGATCGGGCTTTGGACTGTGCTGACTCGCAAGGGGCCCAAAGGTTAAACTGCCTCACTTACAAAGCAGAAAACGTTTTTTTTTTTTTTTTTTTTCTTTAAAATTAGAGCTCCAGAAGGCAACCTCAGTGAGGGTAGATATCAGGGACCCTTTTAGAACAGGAGATTTCCTTTCCTTGCTCATCACTGGCTCCCTGGTCTGGGAGGTACAGCCTTGGAGGTGCTCTAAGCAATGTGACCATTTTCCTCATTTATTCCTGTTTTCCAGTCCATGTCTCCTGCTTTCTTTTATCTACATGGTCTTTTAGTTATATGGTTTAAGTTAAGGTTAAGGCAGTTCAAGCAGTGATGCTGGAGGGAGAAGGGGTGGGAGAGGCAAAGGAGAGGACGTTGCTGGGCGTGAATGTCTGGTGGATGAAGCCTCCGTTTCCGCACCACAAATGGACTTTGGCTTCCTGCAAGGACCTTTGCTGCTACTCAGTGGATGGCCACAAGAGCATGGAGTTTTATGCAGCTGCTGAGGTCAGAAATTAGCTTTTAAATGTTGAAGCAGCCCCAGTGCACATTGGGGTGCCTGCAGCCCCAGGTGTTGAGAAGGAGTAGGTAAATTTGCAGGTCCTCTAACTGGGAAATTAAATCTCATTTAGAAACCTGCTTAGTTCCCAGTACTTTCTGCAAGCTGAATTTCCTCTCCCAAATTTGAATATTACATTGCCACTTAACCTATGCCAGTTCATCCCTATGCATGGATGTAAGCAGTGAATGAAAGCTCAAACCACCTTTCTTAAACCTTAGGCTATGCAGCATTTAAATGCTGCTTGCAGCTCACTTTTCCACAGACCAGCCCAACTTGCTTAGAAATTAATAATTTTTTTTTTTTTCTTCTTAATTTAGAGGAAGGGTTCTTAATTTAAGGGAAGGTTTTCCCACTGACATCCAGGTGGTTGGCTTTTTGCAGCCATGGGTGTGAATTTTCAGACTGTTCTTTAGCACTGGGCTTGCTTATTTAGCTTGGACGATTTAAGCTGGTTTGCCTGCTCTAGACCCTAAGACACAGGTAGGGCTGTAGCACCATGGGCTCAGTGCTGGTGTCAAACTTCTCCAAGCGCTTGCTCTGAGTTCACAGAGCTCACTCAAAAATGTTCAGGGTCTGGACCTTGTGCAAAAGCTTTTGGCCAATTTAAGAGAAATGTTTCATTAGGGGTAGTTAGTTTTTATTCCACGTTAAAATCTGAGAACCTTTTAAAAACCTAAGTTATTGCAGTTTGCAGAGTTACAGCTCTCTGTCTAGTTGGACAAGTGTTGCCAGGCTGGAGCAGCCGCAGCGTGTCTGGGTTCCGCTGGGAGCACGCTCCACAGCTACCTGCACAACCCACATCCTATGTTAATTTTAATTTAATTATTTCAATTAATCTGCAGCAACAGCCTTTCAGACTTTCTGGCTTGACTGATAAGAGCTTTACAGAGAAAAAAAGCAAGAGAGGGTTGGGATATGCAGATGTCTCTGTCTGCAAAAGCAGGGGAGCAAGGCCAGGCTGGTGGATAAAGCAGTAACTATGAGGCAGAGGATGGAGAGCAAGGATGAACAAGTCCTGTGTTTTCACATGCATTGCACACACCAGGGTTGACCCAAAATCTATTTAAGACTCTTCCTTGATAATTAACAATTAGTTACCCACCATATTACACAGCAGAGGTGGGACAGATTGCTCCTAGGGAAAAGAAGCCAGCGATGGGAAGTTGGAGGTGCGGAGCTTTTGATCCAAGTCACCTGCAGATCATGGCTGAATCCCAGGAAGGATTTTACAGGTAACCCTTGAATTAAACCCGTGGAAGGGTGATGGCAGGTGTGCGCTTTTCCAGCAGGTCTGCACGGAAAGGGCAGTGCTCGCTTCGTTCAAGGGCTGTGTGTGGCCAGGAGGAGACGCGTGAAAGGTTGTGAGATGACGTCAGGAAGACCAAGCAGAAGAGCTAGAACTGGTGCAGAATGCGCCATCGGATTCCCTGGGAAGAACAGAAATTGGATGACAAGGCAGTTCTGACTGCTGACCAGCTGTTTTGTGCCATTCTCTGAGAAGACAAAATTCCAAGTCCACTTGTGAAATTCAGAAATATCTTCTAAAAACTACTAAAGTTGTAGCTATGGCCTTTAGGATAGCCTGGAAATATCCCACTTGATTTAAAAGCACTGATGAAATCACAAGTGGGCCCGCATGGGGATTACTGTCCTCTGAGATGCAGAGGATGGGGTGAATGTGGATTGCATTCATGGATTGCAGGCTTTGGCTTCCAGATGACCTTTTTTTTTGGCTTCACAGATTTTCATTTATTACTTCTAGTTGCTTCAAATGGAAATATCTCTAGAGGACGTGCAGAGCAGTGTCAGCTCCAGCAGAGTCTGGGGCTGGCAGCCTGCCAGGGGGAGTGTGGAAAAGCAACTCGAGGCCCCCAAAAGGGCCCCCAAAAGCCAGGTCAATTTGGAGAAAGATGTGAGTTTTTACAAAGAGATGTAGGGAGAGAGAGAAAACATTTCTACTCAACCAAGAAACCTAAGAATAATACACAGCTGAGAGGCAAGGTTGGGTTACTGTTTGCCTTGTAACCTCATGCTATTAGAAAATAACAAGAGATTCCACACCACAAATTACCCCAATGTTCATATTTTTCCAGGAATGGGAAGTTCCAGTTCTCAGGAAGTTTCTGCAGTTTTTCTCTTACAAAGATATATATATATGTGTGTGTGTGTGTGTGTGTGTGTGTGTGTGTGTGTATATATATATTTTTTTTTGTGAAGGGAGTTATCCAGCAATGTGCTCCTCTGACAGGAGGGACTGGGCAAGACAACTCCAGGAAAATGTGTTATGTTTCCAAAGCATCTCCTCTTCAAAGAGAAATGGAAAAGGAGAGAGGAAAGGTAAGAGTGTGGGCTCATCCATCCAACTTACAATTGGGCTCAACGATCTTAAAGGTCTTTTCCAACCATAAGGATTCTATAATGATTCCACCTTCAGGACATTGCTTCAGGTGAAGTTATCCATGATGGGTCTAAAACAGGCAGAGAGCTTGCCAGGTAGAGTTCCTTCTTCTGCTGGGTTGGCGAGCTGAATTCAGCTCCTCGAAGGGCTCACACAGCAGAACAAAGGTGAGTAGCAGAGGAAGGAACAGGTGGACCTCGATATATCGGCTTTGGAAACCGAGTGGCTCAGCCACCATGAGTGACATAACTCCAACACAGTCCAGCTCCGAGATGAACGATGCCAGTGCTGACAGTCTACCTTGATGGTCTATCTCTCTGATAGCCTCCAACTGTAATACAAAACAACACAGAATTTAAACCCAGGCTAAACCCAACTTTTATATGCAGCTCTTTTAGGAAGAAAAATATTAGTCATGGAGTTCTGGGCTCCCAGCCCACTCTCATTAACCTTTATTCCTCTAATATGACACAGCATTGAAAACTTGCAGAGCAGCAAGCGAGCAGAGGGAATTCTCCAGCAGTTGGCACCAAATGCTGTGGGCAGACGTGTGTACGGACATGGTTGTGGAGAGCTTGACTCCTGCTGAGCTTCCCAGTCCACTGATCCCATTCGCCTGCCTGGAAGAGTTAGGGGAGGATGAAGAGGTTACACTCTATCCGTGTGTGCTCTGTGCTCTCGTGTGACCTGTCGCAGAGGACTGAGCCTCCTCTGAGGTGGTTTGAGGAGGCATCTAACAGTCTTCATGTTTAATAGGGAAATAATCACGCCTGACAGTTCTTCTCAGTAAATATGATTAAGCTTTACCAAGGAAAATTGAAATTATATGCACTTGACCTTGGGCAGAAGTCCCCGTACATCACTGTTTGGGACTCTGGAAAACCGCTCTGGGACAATAGTTTGGTTATAGAAAATGATGGAGCTAAGACAGGTAAACCTTTAGGGAAAGTGTTTCTGTGTCTAAAGATGTTACAGGTGGGCAATTTGGACAGACACTTTCATACCCTCAGAAAATGTCACCTTGGATGCGGGAAGAGAAGAAGAAGCTGCTTCTTCTCAAAGAAGTTCTCTGAGAGCAATCAGATCAGGCTCTGCTCTCCTGATCTGCCAGCCCATTTAGCCCACGATCTCTATCTGCAAGAAAGGCTGCGTTTCATGTTAAAGGGCTTTAATTGTCCAGGCAAAGTGTTTGCTTCGCTAAGCGTTGGGTTACTGGCTTCCTTCAGAAAGCAAGGAGGGTTCTCCTCAAGGGTAGGAGCTTCATCTCAAGAAAAGCCCTTCCTCATCTTAAGTCATCAAGACTGGTGCTTTCTGCGCTGTAGAGAAGACTCAGCAGAAAGCCCAAGACGACGTTATTCGGGGGTTTGGGGATGGGTGTTTGCTTTACGTTTCTCTCTGGGATCTCTCTGTTTGTCTTTTAAATAAACGTCATCCTTCTGGCACAGACCTTAGCTCTTTGAAATGCACCCAATGGCTGATTAAGTGCAGGAAGCATCCCGTCTCTGAGCGTGATTTGTATGCTAATCCACAAAACCAGCTCCGATGAATCATATTACGCTTTGACATCAAAGCAGGCCATTAGGAAATGGCTAGGAAAAGATCCGCCTGGAGCCAGGGCCTCGAGGAGCTGGGGACGGTTGCTGGCGGCATTGCTGCGATCCTGGTAGCCCGCAGGGCCAGGCTTGGTCTAACAGGAGACTCTGTGTGCCCTTGGCAAAAGCGGCCTCTGAGGCGAAGTATCTTCAGGGGAAATACTGCCCTAAAAGCATTTCATTACTTCTCCTAGGACAGAAGCTCTCTGAGCACTTTGCTACATTGCTACGTTTTCTTGTGCCCTCCTTGGTGATTTTGTTCTACCCTCTCCTTACAAACAGCCTTCAATGACCCTTCATGCCACGAGCCCCAAAAGGCAGACAGCGTCGTCTGAAGACCACAGAGACAAACACTGCGGGTGGGTAGGTGGACGTGGGGATGATATTTTCCCAACAGGGGTCATCGTGTCTGGGTTAAGAACTCTTTTCTTTGGAGGTTTTTGGTAACAGGGATTCCCTCCCTGCTCCAGGTCGCGGTCTGTTGTGCGAGCACCAGGGCAGGTCTCACTGCCGTTAACCAGGGCATCACGGGCAAAACCTGGGTGCTTCAAAGCAGGCAAATGAGGAGGTAAGACCACAGTCATTTTAACTACTTCCACAGCTCTAACCACACGCGTTACTTTTATTGACTATAAACAAAAGCCTTTTCTGTCTCTGTGGTTACTTAATTCCAACTCAGATACTTAGGAATCTTGTCTGCTTTTCATCATAGTTTTTTTTTTTTTTTCCTCATGTTGTTGTGTTTTTAATTTTTTCTTTCTTCTTTTCCTTCTTACACAGATCAAGATCTGGTTTCTATAATTTAAACACCTGGACTAGAAAAATCTTCAATAAATTGAATCAACGGAATGAAAAATGTTAGCTAACTTGTATTATCCATTTTCCCTTGGTATGTTACAATGCCTTGTTTTCAAGGTCCTTTTAGCCCCATGCCCAGAAGTTAAGTCATCTTCCTGTAAAGGCCACAGCCCTACAGAGAAGGGATCAAATATCTGATCCTACAGCTGCAAAATCATAGACTCTTCCACTTTACCTAAAGGGAAGAGCTTTGTCACCTTCACAGGTGACAAATTCCATCAGGACTCCTATGAAGCAGGACAGGCCATGTGCTGCCATGAGGCTATGGATGTCACCTCTACTCCTACAAGTCCCCAACAACCTGCGGTCGACACCAGCCACTGCACGCATTGACCTGAGACCTGCCCTTGCAAGGGGCACTTCCAGAGGGGTGGACTGTGTCAAGAAATGCTCCCTGATGAAATCAGCACTTCTGCATCAATATCTTCTGCAAAGGTGCTCCAAGGGTCACGGCAGCGCCGAAGCCGGAGTCGGGGACCTTGTGTGAGATGCTGCAAAGGCCAAGCAGGACCCGTCCCTGCCCGGGGAGGCAACCCCAGCAAAGGGAGGAGACCGTGGCCATTAGAAACCCTGCGAGCTGTGTTCCTCCAAAGCAATTTCCAGGCACTAACGGAGCTGTGCAAGATCCCTGCAGGTAGTTAATTAGTTATCATCTTCTTTTTGAACCAGGGAGAAAAAGAAAGAAAGCAGGGCAGAGCAATGTAACGTGCCCAAAGCAACCAGAGAAAATCAGGTATCGAAATCCAGAGCGGTGCTAGGCTCTTCCCAGCCCCTTGCCCCCAGCTCGGAAATGAGACCAGGCAACTCATTTTGAGCAGATCTGGAGGGCGTCATGGCTAAAAAAAGTTCAAAATCTTGGTTGGAAGCAAGAGGTGCTGCAAAAATTTCAGAGATCAAAAGTTTCCCCCACCCCCTCCCCCTTTTTTTTTGAGCTTATGGCAATATTTTCCTCCATGTTTCTGTATTTATTCTTAGGAGCATCTAACTACATCATTGTTATAGATTAGCCTTAAGCAGACAGTGCCAATAATGTGCTGCTGTTGCTAAAAAATAGAGTTTTGATAAATCAAAAGAGAGGAAAAATCCCAAACCAAAACCCTGCTGTTAAGCTCATTTTGATTTTCAAGGATGGAAACTTCGCTGGAAAAGTACCATTTTTAAAGGTTTTTTTCAATGAATTTCACACTAAAGTTTTTTCCTTAAAAATAAATAGCCAGCTCTCTAAGTATCAAACCTGGAAAAACACATAGGGCTATGTCAGTGCTATGTACTAATTCTCCATCTGACAGGTAGAAACACTTTAAGTATGGATTTTCGTGGTGATGGTGGTGGGTTTTTTTGCTTATTTGTTGTTTTTAACCAATTCAAGTCATACTAAAATACTAACGTGCTCCTGGTCTTTGTGCAGAGCGCTGTGAGCAAAGGGGAGCCTAGTGCACATACAAAGCTTTGCTGGCCCTGGCTGCTTGCTCGTGTTCTCTATATGTTCTGCAAGGAGCTGGAAGGCCATGCCTAGTGAGTATCTTAAAGACAGAGAAGCCCTGTAAGCAAAATCTGCCCTACCAAGGCTCACAAGGGATCCTTTGTATAGTAAAAAGCTGTATTTTTAGGTCAGCTCTCCTAAACTGACGGGGGTGATTGGTTTGTTAAGTAGAAAGGCAGTCTGTTTTTTCATCCAGGTCTTTTTCTGCAGGAGAGACGTAAAATGCGAGGCAGTTTGATTATATTTTGGGTGCTCTTTGTAAGCAGGAGGAAGTGACCACTGTCAGGAGGGCAGTGTTTTGCCCTGGGCAATTAATGACAGGAATAGTGAGCAGGGGTTAACCGTAAGATTGATTCCTTCTTTCTTGTCTTTTATCCCAGAAAGAATAGGAAAGAAACACAGTTGTCAGTTGGCATCTAAATAGAGTACTGAATAAATAAAGCATTTCTGGATATTCCCAGAAAATTATATTTCACATGAAACCTTCTTTGATGGAATGTGTCATTTCCAGTCTGCCCGGGCTACCAGGTAACACCACCCTGAGCATCGACTGGGTCTCCGAGCGGCTTGATGGTAACAGGAAAAATTCAGAAGTGGGTCAGCAACCTAACTATGCATACAGGTTCTTGCTCTGCCCCAGCATCCAGGGTGCATGTTAGCAAAGCAGACTGGAGTGCAGGGGTGAGAAAGTTGCATGGACCAAAATGAGAGAAGCTCTGAGCACATCCAGGATTCTCCAGATTCAAAGTTGGCCAGGACCAACACAGGTATCTCTTAATACTGAGGACACTTTGTAAACGTTCATAGTTTGGTTAAGAGTCATTGGGCGGCCAGAGGTGTGTGTGTCTGTAAAGCATGGGGATGCAAGGTCCTGCACTTGGGGAAAAATAACCCCGGTCACCAGTCCAGGCTGGGGACCGACCTGCTGGAGAGCAGCACTGCAGAGAGGGACCTGGGCGTCATGGTGGGTGACAAGGTGACCATGAGGCAGCAGTGCCCTCGTGGCCAAGAAGGCCAATGGGATCCTGGGGTGCATTAGGAGGAGCGTCTGCAGCAGGTCGAGGGAGGGGATCC